>VZSV01000018.1:6196989-6212812 GCA_013398735.1 Nothocercus julius | reverse complement strand
ATATGGCTGCTTAGTTTCTTTGCTTTTTCTCATAAGTTTTTGCATGATATTTGTCAAACTTTTTGAAGCATGTGCATTGTATCAATTAGGTCATCCTTATCAATGTGCAAATTGATTCCTTGAAGAGTTATTAAAGAGTTATTAAGAGTTATTAAATTTATAACCCTGGCTTATTTTAAAGGAAAAACAAACAAAGACCAGCCTTTCAGCCATTATATAATGATCTGCCTGTTTATTTACTTTATTTTCTTTATAAAATTTCTACTGATTTGTTTGTATTAAGATTCTCAGATCAATATTACAGCTCTTCGAAAAAATGCTGCTGCATTTGCTGCCATCTATTTCTCTGGTAGTGAGGTTAATTTAGGTGATAGGATAGGCAGCACAGCTAATACTTGAGGAATTTATAGTAGACTTCATGGAAGAGTATCAGTAGGGCATAGTGATTTGTTATTGCTTTTTAAATATGCCTATTTAGTATTTCAATTAAAAATATTTTTCTTAACCTGTCCCCCTGAAAGAGCTTAGTGTGGGAATTACCCTGAGCTTATACTAGTGAACTCTGATGCAAAGACTTCATTTGGCTTCTCTGCTCCGGCCTGGTCTTCAAGCCTCCCTTACAAACTTTTTGTCAGGCTTTATGAGGTATATTAATTTATGTGCCTTTTATCAAATCAATTTTCATTTTTTAAGTCCTATGTTATTTTGGTATCCCATATTACCTATGTAGAGCTGCTTTTTTCATTGTTAGTTATGTCCTTTCTTTGGAAGGATGTCTTTCTACTTCCAATCGCTTATTTTATTCTCTTGTTTAACTTGGCTGTGTTTTGATTCCTTCTTTTTAAAGTCTTTGACCATTCTCTTTTTCACAGTCTTTTTTCACAGTATATGGACAAGTATATATTTTGAATGTCTAACCTGAAGACTTTCTGTAATCTCCGTATTGCTTAAAATAATTTATCCTTTGGTTTATAATAACATTTTTCTGTTTAATGTGCCCTAAATTTTTCTTTTTAAAATTAAATTCTGAATACTGAATTTGAATACAGTATATCCATGGCAGAGTAGCTGTCTAAAGCAAGCTTAGTTTTTGCCTTTTTTTTTTTTTTTTTTCAGGTACTTTTGCTACATAGGCCAGAAACATGTATTTATATTTTCTATAAGTCAGTGTCTCAGTCCCTCTTCATTCAAAGAAATCATATGTCTCAGCGTTTTCCCATTGGGGATCGTCTTTACCACCTTAGCTACTATTGTGTGAAATGATAATATGAATTGATTATGTAGGATTCAAATTCCTAAAGAGTATACAGGTTATAATTTATTGCGCCTTTTTGCATCTAACTTCTCTTTAAAGCACAGCACCTCTCTTTTACCTCTGTCCTCCTCATGTCATTTGTGGTTGGGAACTGTGGGGCGTCCTCCAGAGTGTTTTCTTTGCACTAAGCTCCTGGTGTCTCTGCTAGGCTGTGTCTTCAAATAAATCAGGCTTTTACCCAGGTTAGTTTAGACTTCTAGCATTAGCACACATGCTTTCTATTTAAGCCTAGAGACCAATATTTGCATGCTCTGCTTAATTGAGAATTAACTTCTTTGAGATCATATTTGCCTGTTTTCTGTTTGAATCTTGTCCATTTCTGTCCTGCTGTGTAATCAAGAACAAGAAAATTTTATGAAGTCATTCCTCAAGTCATGCAAGCATCAAGATATAAATATCTGTGAGTCTGCAGAATCACTGCATAGTCTTTTAAGCGTAATATGTCAATTTAGTGGTGCTATAAACAACTGTTGTATTAAAGCTATATTTTCTCAGTGTGGATACCAGTGGATTTCAAGTGTTCATGAATGCTGCCATGCTGAAGCCTGAGGAGTTCAACTGTGCCTAAGACCATAGTATTGATGAGGATGTGTTTGAGGACACAACTATATCATTTATTGTTAGCAGTTAAATTTGTACTTCAGAACACTCTTCTCTTCCCTGGCAGAAGGTGATCTTTGCTAAAGACTGAACAATGAGCATAATTATGGCACAGCTTTTCTTTATTATGTAGACCTCACAGTATGCTAAGTTTTGAAAAGAAATCCCATAATTGGTAAATTTTACTCTGTGGGTTGCATTATTTAAACTTATTTATTTCTCCCCATGTTAGATGCTTTCCAAAGTGTATCTACATAAACTGTTTTCAGAAAAAACTCTTAAGGTCCATGTCATCATGTTAACATTTTCAGAAAAATATTAAGTATTTCTACTTCTTGTTCTAAAGGTAGCCTATTTCATGAGTCTAACTAATGGGCTCTTTCTGTCACCTAGAATCAGATTAAGAAGAAATAAGAGCCCTCTGTGCTAGGCCTCCCTCCTCAGGAGCAGGGCTTGTAATAGAGCTATTGAATTTTTTATTCTTCCCCACACATACACATGTTCTCCTTTGCTGTATATAAATGGAAAGTATTGGTACCTGTGGAGAGGCTCCTAAGTTTTCAGGTTGTAACTCTTTGCTTGGCTATGACTTAGAGGAAAAACTGTATGGAACTGAAAGGGAAAAGTAAAGCTTTTAAGAAGTATGGTTAATTGCTCTAGAAAATAAAACCATCTAGTTAATACATGTTGGAATTATTGAGGTAGTTTTTTAAATATAACCTTTTTTTATTGACTTATGTTATGGCTCTGATAAGTTCTCTTTAAAAATATCCATTATGGTAAATGTTGAGCTGTGGGTGCGTAATTTTCTTAATAGTATTGCTGTTCTAAAGCTGCGTAGGAGTCTCCTGAATATGGCGCCATGATGTGCAAGGTCTAGGAATCTTCCATGCCTCGTACTTTACTTCTCCTTACAGACATGGAGCTGGTAAGGAGAGGATGACAGCCTTTCTGATGACAGTGCTTTCTGTGAAAAGCAGTATCTCATGCCGAGATTTTGGAGGATGCAAAGACTAAGCACCTCTAAAATACTTCCTGATAAGGGGACAGGAATGCAGCTGCAATTGTAGGTCTTAGGGACAGTCCAGCCGAGTTCATATATTTATAGATAACTCCGTTCAGAGCATTGCACGATCTTCAAAACCATATGCAGAATATTTTTTGTCATGACTGGCACAGGGAGTAAGAAGTTCAACTGAAATATTACGCTCCAACATGCATTTGGAAGAGGTTGGTGTACGTATTCCCACAGAGGTGCTGGAAAAGCTCATCTTACTCTATTTTGAGAGGAAGAGAAGCAGTATCTTTAAGTAGCTTCAGCATCCTGCAGAATGATTAGTTGTGGTTGAATGAAAGACTCTGATGCGAAAGTAGAATGGTGAGACCCAAATGTAGGATGCTGCAAATATTACAGCAGTGGTTTTGTAGGAGGAAGCTATGCCAATTAGATCTAACCATCCTGTGGCAAGAAGAGCAGTCTATATAACTCTCCGTGCCGGAACTAAAACTGATGGACGCCAGCCTGGTTCCACTGCTGTGAAAGGTACTTTAATGATTTGTACCAATTTAGGATATAGCTTGCAGTTGCATCCTAACACAGCAGAATTCACTGATTATTTAGGCTTGGTAAAAATCTGGAAAAATACATATGCAAAAATATGTGTCTTTTACTAAATTGTAATTACCCAGCAGTTTGTAACCAAAGCATGATAAGTCTTGCTGCCCTTATTATTAGCAACCATTTATTTATGTAGTTTTGTTAT
The DNA here is from genome assembly GCA_013398735.1 of Nothocercus julius. Lineage (NCBI taxonomy): Eukaryota > Metazoa > Chordata > Aves > Tinamiformes > Tinamidae > Nothocercus > Nothocercus julius. The sequence continues at coordinate 6,209,134 of VZSV01000018.1, read as the reverse complement.
AATAGCATTCAAGAGAGAAGATCTTGAAAAAGATAAACAACACAGTGAGGTAAGTCTATAGTGCCCTTTAGAGACATTAAAGGTTGCTATTTTGACTGGAATGTGAACTTTCTCTTATTTAAACCAATGGAAAACCAGAGGCATTAGTTGAGCTAAAGAAATGTGTGTTCATCTACATTATAAAGCAGTGGAGAAAATTAAGCCTACATATTTATCCTTTTCCACAGGTTATTATTTTACTGATCCAAATGAAAATGCCATCAAACTATATAGAAGGAAATAATGTAAGATAATGAGGCACGATATTCATCTAGTGGTCACTCTTGCATGGAATAACTAACACCTCTCTGGTGTAATCTTGGTGGATCCATCTGGCAAATTACAACCAGAGAAATGAGATACCTAGTGTACAGGGTTAGCTATTAAAACTCACTTTGATAAAGCTAAATACAGGGAAGGCTCCTGGAGTTCCCCAACATTGCTAGATATAAACACATTCACTGCATTGTTAATCCTACTAATTTAATATGAAGCATGAAAGTCTCCATGAGATTTATGCAGAACAACAGCTGAAATCTATGAAAAATGTTGGTAGTGGAAAGAGCAGTTTCAGTCTATTGACTAAGGTTAATCTAGTCAAGGTACCAGAGAAATATTTATCCTTTGCTGTGATACAGCTCAGAATACTATCTTAGATGTAGGATTGCTTTTAAGGTAATAGGCAGGAGGCTGAGCAGAAACAGAAATTAGCTGCTGACTCTTAGCCTAGACTTATAATTTATGGTTTTAATTTTGCTGCTACTTGCTCCCATTATTATTAATTTATGTAGTAGTGATAACAATAATAACAGCAATAACAGCTGTAATATTTTACATGATCCTTCACCTGCTAGTGCTCCAAAGACTGAGCTGATTTTAATAGCTGAAGATGGGGATCAATTCTGAACCACTGAAATGCAACTGCATGTAAGATGAAATATCACATTTGCTTGCAAACAGTGGCCCAGTAGGGTAAGGAAATTGCACTTGGTCCATTGCTAGAAAGACAAACAGCCACAAGTTGGCTAAAACACTTGGCCTAGATCTGTGTGAATGAACTGGAACCATTTCAGTAGGCAGGAGCCATTTCCTAGTCCTGGGGTTGTGGCATAACTAAGATACTAGTCATTTGGTCCACTGGGAATGGTCTCTGGCATAAATGCTACCACAAACCTTGTCAGGGTGTTTTGGGAGACTCTTGAGACAGACTGACACCAACCAAAGCCACACCATGTGAAAGAGGAGGATGGATGTTAACCTATTCTAGTCTCTATTTTATTTACTAAGATAGGTTACAAGGGCCTTCTAATGAGAAAGTGTCTCTGTTTCATCTACTCTGGCAATTACAGTATTTCTTTGTTTTTCCTGGCTAGCTCTTGTTTGCAAAATATTTTACCATTGGAATTCAAATGATTCTCTATTCTGTATCCAAATTTCTTAGTGATTTGATAAGAAGAGACAGACAGCTCAGCTACCACCAATTACAGACAGTAATTATGAAGAATAAATAAATTGAAAAGTCCTATGCTGAGATAATCTAAGGATTAGATGTTCTCATGGGCATTTTGCTTTAGTAGAGTGCCTCTACTCTGTTCCTAAAGTAATAAAACTTACAACGCTTTGGAAGGAGAAAAAGGATATTTGAGGGCTCAGTAGAGACCAGTAGAAGGCTCTCCACTTATTTTTGTACCTGTCTCCAAATCTTGTGTCACTGGAATTACTGGAGATTCCACTTTCCCAGACTCTGACTGAGACCTCTCTGCAGTTGTTAAAACTATTTGGTGAATAAGTTTTAGTCTTTTATTTTAAATTTATTCTCTTATCAAAATAAGATGACTAATTCGAACTATTTGAAAATCAGGCTGCCTGTTCTAGTAGAAGATTTCAACTTTTTGCTATTTGTTTTTTGTCAGAATGGGAAAAGACACTCAAATTTGTAGAGCAGAAAGCAAAATAAAAAAAAGAAAAAACACAGAATTAGTTTTGCAATATTTTGTTTCACTGTTTTTTATCTAAATGGAAATGTCTCATCTCGAAAATACTCAAGAAGCTTCATGTTTTTAATGGCATCATCATTGAACTGATTTTTTGAGCTAATAGGGGCCTGTCTAAGCAAAATATTGTGTGAATTTTCCTTGTCTTTAAAGATAAAACATTTTTCTTTGTAGAGTATTTTGCCATTATGAAATCTACATTTTCTATTTGAAAATTTGTGATTAATCTGATAATAAGGATAACAATGTCCATAATATAAATGTGTTTTTTGTTGGGCAGTCATCTATTTAAGGCTAATGATATTGTTTAACAGTATTTGTTCTTGTGTTTAGAAAGCAACTAACCAGAGAGAAGGTTACATACTCAGTGTAATGGGGCAGATCAGAGGCAAATAACCTGCCCACTTGAGCAAATTATTCAAGTAAGTGATGAGGTAGTCTGGTGTGTGCAACATTCATTACTGTATCGTCTCTCCCCAGGACTACTCTGCAGTCTGGCTATGTGCAGAAGTAGGTACCGTGTTTGGTTTAAGTACTGCAGTCATTCATTTTAATTCTTAATGTACTAGGAAACTAAATGGCCTCTTTGTAGAATACTAATGTGGTTTTTTTGGTGGGGGTGGTGTGGTGTTTTTTTGTTTGTTTTTCTCCCCTGTTCAAGTTTGGAGAAATAGGGAGGAGTAATGAAGAGGGGCACTAGGGCTTTCCTAGGACAGGGTCCTGCCATGAACTTCACGCTGTCAAGAGAAGCTCTTAAGTCAGCTTCCAAATAAGGTGAAGGCTTTAATTTTAGTACTTTCCAGTCTGGACACAGGGAGATTGAGCTGACAGCAAAGCCAGTTTAATAATTTTCCTCATGGCAAGATATTAATGCTATCATATATTGGGCTTTTTCCATTCCCTAAATTAAAGCAAAGTAACATTCTTCACTGTCAGCATGCACAGTATGTACAAAAGGTGAAATCCAGAAAGAACTATGAAGTTGTCTTTCCTGCAGAAATGTGAAGGTTTAAAAAAAAAAAAAAAAAAAAAAATCTGTATATATGCTCTTAAATTTGAAGGGTTGGCCAGGGTGAAGTGGGGAGTTTCCAGTCCTGTTTAATCCAACAGTTGCCTTTAGTTTGCAGCAGAAACTAAACAGATCTTGATCAAAAGTCACGTTAGCTTCTGCAAACCTGTCCAGAGCAAGGGTGTTGCTCGTGGGCACTAATGCAGTGCAGCTGTTGCATGAAAATACTGTAGCATCTCATAGAATCAGAGGCTGCCAAGGTTCCCGATAATACGTTCATGACTGTGCTGTGCCCTCCTTGTCATGGTACCATTCAGTCTTTTTCTATACATACGTATAGAGGTAGGGGAACCTTACCAAAACTTGATTTCAGTCACTGACCTCTCCAGTTCTGGAACCTGGTGTTTAATATCAAACTCGATTTAGCTCCACTGAATTATATCCTGGCTTGTATATAGCTTGCAGTTCTGTTTCAGCAGAACTGAAATTCTGTTTCTTGACAGCTATCCCTGACTCATAGCTTGCTTGAAACTAGAAAACCTGAAAAGCTGGGCCAAGTTTTCTCCTCCCTAGTTTAGATTTTATTGTTGTGGGAAATTGATGTTTACCTCAGATGTGCACCCAAATATTTGAGGAGATCCTGGGAGGTGCATATTCAGTGTCCAGTGCTAGTGCCTTTGTCTTTCTCATCTTAGTAAGAGAGTTTAAAAGGGAGAATGACACTATTTCACTCTGTTGCAGTTTTGGGATTTATGACAGTCTTTGCTGCCTTTGGTTCCCTCACTAGGCTGCTGGGTAGCCTGAATTGAGTGTGCTCCTGTCCTTATTTCCTTAAGCACTAGAGGATGCATACTGCGATGCCATGGCTGAGGTTTGGAGGTGGATGGTGTTCCTGCACTTGTATTTCCTTCAGTGAAGGTTGAAATGTTGTAAATTGCAAACATCTGTGCTCTATGCCTCCTGTGCATTCATAATCTGTTTTTCTTCCTCCCCCCCCCCCGCCTTGGTTCAGTCCATCAGTGTGAGTTTGGCAGAAATGAGAGCATTGAATACATGCTAAAATATCCCCCCGGAAGGCAGTTAACCTCAGGTCTGCCTGCTCATCATCCAGGGCTGATTGTGCCTGTGCTTCTCCTTGCATACACACTTTGAACTCATCCCATTACCTGCCTAATAAAGTGGGAGAGTGAAATGTGTTCAGCAGAGTCATTATGGGAATGAGCTTCTGCAGCTCAGTAAATAAGTTGCCATTTACTGTCCACAGTGTGCATGCAGGGGGAGACAGAGGTGAACTCCTGAATAAGATGCTACCTTTTGGATTGATTAAGCTTTGATGAACAGATACTTTGCTTGTGCCAAATTTCCACTTGTCTCTCTAAACCTGTCTAAATCCTATGGTGGTCTGGCTAAAGGGCAGTATAAGGTTTAACAAACCAGATCTTTGGCTGATATGATCTGGCATGGATCTGAATTAATATATACCAGGGGAAAAAATGCGTCTTTGCAGGGCTGCTAAACAACTGTCATATTTCACTTCAGTTGTTTGACATGTTCCTAAATTGCCCTTAAACAGCTTTTGGGATCCTTCTGAATGAAAGGGTTATGCAAACAGGTCACACGTTTAATTGCTGTTTTAGACTGTTTTTTTTTTCCTGAGTTATGTACCCAAGTCCCAGGTATTGCCAGTAGTTTAGAGATTTGAATACCTTTTGAAAATTTTATTTCATATTTGTTGATGTTAATGAAATACTAAACTGGATTTCTGTTTTTTTCTCCTAGTTTCTTGTAACCTATGAAACAGGTGGGTTGAGTATTGGGAAAAGTGGTATGTGCTTGTTTCTGTTCTTCCCAAAGAGTAAAACTTGCAGCCACTGTTAAAGATATTGCACTGGGCTAGCTGGAGCCTCATGCTGAGCATGAACAGCTGCTCTTATGTCTCCTCCTTGTGAAAGTGGAAGCTGCTCATGCTGAGGTCTGCTGAGTTTGAGGGAACCCATCCTTTGAGGATAAGGAAAAACTCCTAAAACACTGCTGTGATGCTGTAGCCTGGGTCACAGCTGGGCACCACCCAGCCAGACATCATGACTTAGACCTGCATGTGGCAAACTGGCCATCTTACAGGCATTAACTATAGCTAAAAAGGCTACGTTTTTGCCTTTGCAAATCTGATGGCAGTACTTGGCTCTAATGGAGCTTTTTAATTTATAAACCTCATAAAATACCAGAAACAGAATATCCCATGTAAATCATCAGTCTGCTCTGTTTGCAGAATTTCTTAAAACAAAAACCTAAAGCTTTTCAGTATTATGCCTCCCACCAGAGCAACTGTGCTGTGTGGGAAATTGCATGTGGTGCTTTGTTTTCTTAGCTAGTTTGTCGTTTTGTTCATGTGAATTAATCCCCATCCACAAGAAGTTATAATAGAGGCCATTTCTCAAGAGGAAGCATTTCTGCCATTCCCACTGATAAGTTTACTGTTAATCAATATTTTAACCTCCAGAGCTAAGAAATTTGGTACTGCATCCTTGTTTCATCTTCTTTAATGGACGGATTATTTCTGTGTCAGCTGTGCATCAAAGTTTTCAAGTGACCATCTGTGGCAATTGGTGTTATTCAATCAATGGTCAACAGCCCACAGGTGGTCCATAAAACATCAGAAGGTGATCTGTGCAGCAGTGGGAATTGAAAGCGAAAACCAAAGCAATCCTACAGGCATACACAGTGCTCCCCTGCAGTCAACAAGCAATGATGTGCCTGCTGCAGGTGAAGTCATCTCGTGGGCACATGTCTATAGGTAGGGCATAGGCTGTGGATTTTATTCCTAAAAGTTTCAGTTCCTTCCTGAGAAGTTTAGCTGTAAAGGAAATGTTGGATTTATTAAGGGGTTTATTTTTACTAGCGTGATTGTTTCAATATGGGAAGGATATTTATGTAGTTATATGTTGGGTTGGAGGTTGGATGGTTTGGAGTCTCAATTCCAGTAGTTCTGGCTCTGCTCTGAGGTGACACGATGGAAGTGTTGTAGCAGGGATGCTGCAGGGTGGTACCTGGATCTGCCTGCAAGCAGTGGGGTGCAGTTGTTTCTGTTACCCAGCAAAAGCAGAAAAACTTCTGTGGCTGCACAGGTAGTTCCTGGAGGGTGCTGTCCATGCCACGTGCTTGGAGGCAGAGGGATGTCTCCAGGGGCTGAGCAGCAGCGGCTCCAGTATGTGCTGCGCCGGGGTGCGTGGCTTGCACGAGCTTGGCATAAATGTCTTTGCATGTTTGCCCCGTGAAGACCTTGCCCTGTGAGCACGGTGGTAAGACGGCCTGCAGCAGCAGGGAGGGATCCTCCTGAGCCATCGCTACAGTTTCGCAGAGCCCACGAGGGCATGCGGAGGGCTGTGTGCGCTGCTCTCCTACCTGCTTCCCGGCAGGAACCCATGGGCTCTCTAGAACATGCTGCATTCACAAATCACCTGGTTCCCATCACTTGGTAATTGCAGAGAGATCATTTTTAGGTGCTGTGCCTTCCACACATTTTTTTCAGCGTGTTTCCTTTTCTTGCATAAAATGACTGCTCTGTGGCCTGCAATGCAATATACAGTGTAGGCAGCCCTGTGTATTAAAGGATAATAGGAAAAAAACATGAAGCCTGAACCGTTCCTTCATGTCATTATACTATGGTATATATTTTCTTTTGTCTCTTAATTTTCACCTTTTATTTGTGTTCTAGTCCTTGTATTCTCAGCCCTTCATAATTGTAAACTTCTTGTTAGTCCCTTCTTCCCCCTCCTCCTTCCCTCTTTTTTCCTCCCCTTATGAAAGCCAATATTGTTGGACATAATCACAGGACTCTAGAAGATGGGCCTTGAATCTAAGGAAACAAAATTCCCCTTCATTCTCTTTTTCTATGCAGGAGTCTCTTAATAAGAATGTGAGGGATGCCACAGCTCTGAGACTTGCTCTCTGCTAACAGTTTCATTACTGAGCAGGATTTCCTTTAGAATATGGGGGGGGGGGAGAGAGAAATACTCTGAAGTTCTCTCAGCTGGAAAGCTGGAATTTGAATTCAAATCCCACCAGTAAAGCACGATGAGTGAGCCTAGGACATCTTGAAGTACTACTTGTGGCGCTCCTCAAAACATATCCCATGGGCAAGGCTGTTAAGCTGCTGTCTTTGCTTATCTTGGAATTAAGATGAGCAAGTACAGAAGCTTTTGATTACATAATATAGCTGAATTTGAGAGAGGCAAGTCAACCATCAGAAAATCCTTGTAGAAGAAATGATCTTCTGTGTAAAAAGTCCAGAACAAGAGAGATGCAGGAGAATAAGATGGGAAGAGTTTGGTTCCTGTGGTCTGTGGATATCAGCAATGAAAAACCCTTGCAAAGCAATGGTTTAGGAATCTAGATAAGTGCTGTCTTTTGTGCTCGTGGCTACTGAGAGAAAAATGCTTATTGTGTATGAAGGAATTTTTCCATTTTGAGGCTTTAAAGGTAAAATGGATAAAATTTGGTAATGTTTAAGTTTTGTAACAAAAAATGTTTCTGGTCTAATCAATGATAATGGCTATAGATGTTTAAGGATACTTTTTATTTAATGTGATTCTATTGCAACAATAGCACACTGGGTTAGCAAAATGTGAACACACTGAACTCGAAGCTCTGCACAGTTTTTATTTTGAAAAAAGGATACCTGTATTTTGAGTAAAACTTCAAATAGATGTTAATTAGTCTTTGTGTTTTTTGTAGTAGGGATAAACTTTCCAATCTTTTTACCTTCATCCTCTGCAATCAGGAATGAATTTCAGATCTACTTTATTAGGCTTATTTGTGCTTGCAGTTGCTGCATTCTGTAACTAAATGGTACGAGCATTTGAACTGCAGAAATGTATAAATCACTACTTGATACAATTTTATATTTGGAATGAGAAAGACTGCTTTTACAAAATAGCCTTTCCATAAGATTTTTTTTCTGTCAGTTCTATCTTTAGTTTTCATTTTTACAAAACTGCTAGCTTCCAATTTAAATCCCTGCTGAGTTACTCAAATGTTTTGAAGATGACAGGAAGGCTATGATATTTCTAGCCTAATTTTACAGACTCAGGATATAAAGATGAATTGGAAAAGCTTCAGGTAGCATCACAGACCTTGGATGTTTCTCCTTGTTAGGCTTCATCTTTGAAATCCTGCAGTCATTCTTTATTTGTTAGAGGACTTCCTTTTGTTGAGTGGTAATTCAGAGTTGGGATGTTAATTTTGTCTTGCAGTTGCAGGCAATTAATCAAATAGGCAAAAAAAAAAAGAAAACTATTACTGTTTGCAAATCTTGTTTGCATGCACCATCAAAATGCTGACTCTACGTACTCATTCATGTCATTCTCTTCCAGAGCTCTGTAGGGGGTGGGTGGGTGTGTGTGTGTGTGTGTGTATATATATATATATACACACACACACACACACATATATACATGTGCTCTTTCTGCTTTGTATTCCCAAGCTGTGGCTCAGCCTTTAGCAATCTGAGCACACCAAAGCCCTGACAGGCCTCAGCCTTCCCTTTGCTGGATGCTAAGGGCCAGTATAAGTGACATTAAATAATTTGTGAGGCAGAGAATCGGACAGAAGTGCAACCGCTGACGTCCGTCAGTCCGAGCCCCGCGCTCAGCGTCTCACGCAGTCTCTGTGCCCTTGCAGGTGTTCCCGGGGAACAGCAACGCCGACGGCGTGGTGCACCACAAGCTGCACTCGGTGAAGGCGCGCTTCGTGCGCTTCGTCCCGCTCAAGGGGAGCCTCAGCGGACGCGTAGGACTCCGAGTCGAGGCCTTCGGCTGCTCCTATAGTAAGTGGCGAAGTCTTAACCTGCGTTTTGTCAAAGAGCTTTGGTGCTGTTAGTATAGTGGAGGCATCCAATGCAGTAGGAGTTAAAATGAAACATGAAATATATAGCCATATTTAGTTTTGTCTTGCTGTATTTTTTTGCACTGGGTTGTGCTGGTCTAACTCAGCTGGAGAAGCTCTGGGGCTCGTTTTGCTAGCAAGGCAGTTGCAGTGAGACCTCCTCCCATCTCCCTCCCTGCACACCCCAGTGCAGGAGCTAGAGTTATCTGGGATTTCTGCATAGTACTTTTTATTTAGGAATTGTATACCTTTGATGTAGTTTAATAGTTTATTTTTGATTTTAACTAATTGTTAACTAACTAATTGTTAAATGAAGTGCTGCAGATTGTTTAGCCGGTGTTTCTATTCTGGTGAATGGCTTTAAAGCGCGGGAGAGCAGAGAGCTCATCTGCTGCTGCTTGTCTGCTGCTTTAATTGTTCTTGCCTTGGGTGTTTTCTTCATTTCTTGCCTTCCTAATGCATAGTGAAGAGCCTTTGAGGTCGTGTTTGCAGCTCTTTGTCACACGGGTCTCAGAGTGGTCCATAAAAATGGTGACCTCAGAGCAATTTGGCCACACGTTATCTTACTGTATCACTGCCGGTGCATGACTATAGAAGCATATGGATGTAAAGAAAAAGGAGTGTCGCTCCCATGCACAAAATGAAAGCAAGCCACCAAATGAGGAAACACTAATGCAGCATCTTTTTCTCAAATGTTTGTGCATTGATTTCTAAAGTGTTCAAAGTTGGCTTTGTAGTATTCAGAGACCCTGGCAGAGATGGGTAAGATTTTATTGGGGGAGTTCCTGGGATTAACAGTCTTTGACCAATAAATTCAATCTGGTGTGGCATGGGCCACCAGCATGCAACACTACTGTAATTGTACCTCCATTCAGATCAGGTTTCATCTTTGCTTCTCCCAGGTGCGAAAGTGGCATTGTAAAATAAGTGTAAAGGGCCCATATGGGAGACTTATTGCAGTATCTGAGAATAAAGTTTCTTAAAATTCTTGATTCACACAGTCACATTAAACAGAGAGCTCCAGGGCTGTAAGTTGCCTCATCACCACACGCAGGTCTGCAGATTGGTTCACACATGTTCACAGGAAGATCTGTTTTATGGTCTGTAGGCTCTGTTCAGGCACTATGGACTATAATTCACTTGAAGGTAGACCTGCAAGAAGCTTCCAGCCTGATCTGATCCTGATGGTCACTTGGACAAGAGACCTTTTCTAGTCTTAGAATGGGCCTGTAAGTTGAGACCTGTAAATCAAAACCAACTGCCCTTGATGTCATCGATCCAAAGCAGTTCTCTGTTTTCAAAGATTTTTTTTTTCTCTCCCCTGTCTATTAAAATGACTGAACCTCTGCTATGGTAATAAGCATATTGCCCATCAGACCATTAATAATATTAATAATTAAGCTGGAGTTGAAAGCTAAAACTCTTGCAGCTGTTATTCCTTGTGAATTATTATGTGGGAGTTACCTCTATGTCAAATTGTGGTTATATTTTCCATGACATGGCAAAGACTACGGAATCACTTGTTGACTGAGTTTCCTTGCACTCATATCATCTAACTCTTCATCTTTGTCCTGCACCATGCAGTTACAGGCTACAGGAATTAAAAATAACTGTGCAAAATTAAGCTATGAGATTGAAGCAAGCCAGGAAAGAAATGGTGATTCATAAAATTTTCACAAAGCATTGAAATATTCATTCAATTTATATAAACGTGCTGTTCAAGTCTCCGGCAAATTGCATATGCTAAGCCAAAGCTGTCTACAGGTTTTGCTTATACCGTTTCGTAGTCTTGGCTATTCCATACACTCAAGCATTTCAGAGTTGTATGAACATTTTTTAATTTTTCTCTGCTGTTATACAGCAAGTATAACACTGTGTTATACAGCACATCCTGAGCTGGGGTAAATCTGCATAACTTCAGTAATGTTCAACACCAGAGGAGCTCACTGACCATGTTCAATTCTGGCACAAGTAATATATTTGCAATTTGAAGAGTTAAAAGAAATGACCTAAAAATCACTAGGAGCAGCAAGCTGGGGGACAAAACAAGAAAGAAATGATGCTAAAGGAACATAATGCATTTTATACTGTTGGAGTGACTTAAAGGGCTCAATAGCTAAACAAGCTCAGAGCATTTGCTCTCAAGTCCACTGAAGTTAAAAGGATTTCCAGTGTCATTTTAGCTTTGGATCCAGTCCTTAAGCAAAAAGAATATGAAAATGAGCAACATAGGTGAACTGGATCCTACTTAATTGAGACTGCATGTGTCACTGCCAGTTTGTTCTTGTCTCCTACCCTCCTGGTGGTAGCAAGTTAAAATTCAAGTGATGACCAACTTCTGACTGCTTATTCTGCCTTTCAGGCAAAGGCTGCCTCACCTGAAATGGGTCACCTGATCTGTTACTGAACTGCTGCATTGTGAAATGAAAACAGAGTAGTTTGAATATTCTCAGCAAAAAACTGAGGAAGTAAAGATTTAATTTATAGGCAATCTGGGTGAATCTTTTGCATGAACTTTGGCATTCACTGGGTGGTGAAGTTTGGGGACAGAGACAGCTTAGGCCATCTGAATTTAATGTGCTGCTGCACATGTTAAGATCCTGGGACTAATGTCAAATTGGGCACCATGCAGCTGGGCACCTCCCTGCTACACTAGGGCTTGTGAAATAATCCTGCATTCCCTTGGATGGTCTTTGCTCACAGCTGCTTCCTAGGAGAAGTCTGTGACTTCACTGTTCCTGAAGTAGTTTAGCAAAGGCAGAATAAGGTAAACATCATGCTTTTGTGACAGTGCAAGGCTCTGGCTCCCAATTTTTGGATTACAGGTGCCTTGCCCAGCACACATTGCTGAAGAGCCTTGATGTGGTAACGTCACACAAGTGCAGTTTTTATTGGCAGCTGTTTAGTACAAGCCACATGGGAGGCTTGGAGGCTTAGATCTTGTAGGTCACCAAGCTCTTTGCCAGGACACTATGACAAAAAAAATAGATATATGTGTGTGTGTGTGTGTGTGTGTATGTATTTATATATATGCAAGAAGCATATGAGATGTGCAGTGAATGCCCAAGTGGTTAGTGCAATTTGTTGACTGCACAGTGCAGCTGAATGGCACTTACAGTCCTTTATTACTCCTAGTAAGTATTCTATATTCTTTAACTTAATTCTTTAATGCTTCAACTGTATTCTTAAAGCTATATCTCTAACTTATGATATTTCCCTC
>VZSV01000018.1:6139980-6196979 GCA_013398735.1 Nothocercus julius | reverse complement strand
AAAAAAAAATAGTTCTTTTACCAGCAAAACTGCTTCAGGCACACAAATGTGCTTGATCCTTTTCCAGGTCAAAGTTCCTGTCTGACAAAACACTTTAAAGCTGTGAAATCAGATGGAATTCACAGATGATGCATTCTAACTTACGGTTTTTACTCCTTACACAGAAAGTATGTATTTAAGAAAAAATAATTGTATTTACTTGAAGTTTCTACAAACATACCGTTTCAGTTCTTCAAGAAGGTACAGAATAGGAATGATATGATGTAAATGTGAGAAACAAAACAACATATGGTGATGCTTCTGGTTCAGGAAAGGCTATATGATGAATTGAATGAAAACCTCTGTGCAGAGGTATGTGTAAATGCTCACTGTTTTTTCTCAATGAAGTTGCCAAAAGGAGTACAACCATAACAGAAAACTGGAATTTCAAGGGAATATGTGTTCAGACAAATGGCAAACTAGTTGTTTTGCATGCTGGGGGCTAACAGGTATATCTTTATAGTTGGGAAAAGTCTTGTTAGGTTAGCATAGGGAAAAATCTGCTGACACAATTGCCTTTAATAGTGTAAGATTTATGGCTGCATTGAAAATGCTGATTGTTTTATATAACTGGCTAATGGCCCAAAATGCATCAACAGAATCAGGTGTAGCTCGTTTTAACAGGCTGGAAAACCATGGGAGGAGTAATGATAGGGTATGAGACAGGGTGTCCTCTCTTCTTGAGAGTGAAGGTCTTCATTTTTGTTGTTCAAGACTTTAATTTCTTATTGTTGGCTGTTATTGCCCAAAGGAATATGATCAGATACTGTATTTTCTGATGACACTATACACAAGGGTCTTCTGCGGGATTTATCTTTCCCCTCTCTCAAGAAAAGCAAGCAAAAAAAAATAAAAGCTTTCTTGAGAAATTCTGTTATGCTCATGCTAGATCTTGCAGTGTTTTTCAGTCATTTTTTTCAATGTTTTTCAACCATTTTCAATGAGAAACTGGTGATATGTTGTCATGCAAATTGCCACTAATCACTTTTCGATATTACTGATCGCATGATATACATATGTATTAGTTTTCCCATTTCATTCTAGCCAATGTTTTCATAACTGATAGAGTTATGCTAGAGCAGCAAAATTTTGCAGGATTTCCTTTGCATTGTTTCCTTTGTATTCTCTGTAAGTGTCAATACGCATTATGCCACGGATTAGTGGGGAGCTGAAAACAAGGAGTGAAGTATCAACTCAAAAGGTTTGAAGATTAGGATCATCTAGGGTAAGGATCTAACCTATGTGGACTACTTTCAAGAAGGCAGAATTAGTGTTCTTGCACTGTCTTTATTTTGGGGAGCTGGAAAATCAACTTTAATTGTCAAAGACATGGGAGATCAAAGACTTCATTAACTTTTTTTACAAGCTATCTCTTAATTCTTGCCTGTTTTAAAATGAAGCTATTTGTATGGTATAGGTGCAATTTAATTTAAGCAAATTGAAGTATTTAATAGCTAGGTGAAATTCATAAGAACCAAGGCATGAATTAAATTCCCTTTATAGAAACTGGCAGTCAAGTCCATAGAGAGAAAGCAGCAATTCTGAGGGAGGCGATTTTGAGCACCTAAAGCAGAAGTTAAAAACAGTTAAAGCAGATGGTGTGAATACTTTTCTCATGATGTTTCCTAAAGTAGCAACTGTTCCCTATATAAATCTAAACAGCATTTTATAATTCTGACATCACAGATGAGAAATTAGTCCTCATTTATTCCAGAATGAATGATTTTCCAGAGATGAAATACTTTCTAATTCATTTTGTATGGAAAGTAACTTTTTATTCTGATTTGAAATGAAATCCATTTCAAAGTGTCAGTTTCCCATCAGATATAATTTTGAGCTCCTCTTGCGCTACAAGTTTATAAGACTTGCACCAAACTTCTACAATGGTTATTCAGAGATCTAGAAGTTATCAAAGATAGTTTCCATAGTGAAAAATCATTAACAGTTCTTTTATTTTCTGAGCTTGTAATAATTTTTAATTGCAAACCTTTCTAAAGCCTGTTATTTCTGTTAAATAACAGAAATTTTTTTTTTTTTTTTTTGAGGAACAAATGGAAGTACTATTAAAACCAAAAAGGGTGGAAGAACTCTCAAGGGAACTTAAGTGACTAAAGTCTTTAGCTTTAATCATAATGCAGTTGCTGGCCTGGAGATCATGGTGGTTTTGCATATGGTACTTTTAGATATTTTCAAAAGAAAAATGATAATCTGATTGGTTTATCATTAAAAATGGGTTGTGCAAACAAAAATTGTCTTTGTTCTTTCTTCGTAGCTCTGGAGTTATCCTTTTTGTGTATTTATCCCAGTGTATTTATATAGCTTAGTAAACCATTGTTCAGATTATTCTTTTTATTGTGCTCTTCATTTTTAATAAGTTTTTAATAACAGAAAATACAAAGTGATAGATTTATTTATGAGCAGATATTTTATCTGTAATTTGTGCCAAATTGCATTTGGATAGATATTTCATTTAAGTAAATAAATGCCATTTGTATGTTTAACACAATGTATTTGTTAAATGTAATTAATGCTACCTGAAATGTGCTAGTTATATATGAAGAAAAAGAAAGTTTATTAAAAATATATTTTGCATAAAATACTGCTTTATTAAGCAACACAAATACTGCAATCTACTGTTACCCAGAGAAGTATTAATTGCAATTAGAGAGTAAATAGCTTGTTTCCTATCATAGTGATCAGGCTTCAGAAGCTGCCTGAAGGGGAAAATGTGTTCCTAATAGGATTTTCGCAGGTGTGTAATCAGGTTAGATGCCTAGGTCCCATAAAATCCTGTCACAAGCTTTTTCAACTGATATTTGATGGTCCCTGCTAGCTTAGTCAGTCTGA
The DNA here is from genome assembly GCA_013398735.1 of Nothocercus julius. NCBI lineage: Eukaryota > Metazoa > Chordata > Aves > Tinamiformes > Tinamidae > Nothocercus > Nothocercus julius. The sequence goes on along the minus strand of VZSV01000018.1, from coordinate 6,194,093 downwards.
ATATGGAAGCAGGGCTGATCACTATCACAAGCATGCAGCTAGCCCTAGGTGTTAGAGGATGCTGATTTGGATGCAGGGGTGGGTGCTGGCATGTAGAAACAGTTCAGCAGACACTTCTGAAGCTCTGAGGAGTGGAGGGAGAGCTAAAGCATTCAAAGCAGGGAATAATGTCTTGTGTGTTTAGGACACAAGCTGGGGCAAGGGCTGCTCTGAAGGTTTAAATGTGGTGGAAGGTGTCTGGTATGTTTTGGAAAAAAGAGTGAGAAGAGGAGAACTTCAGAAAAGAGGAAGAGGGCAAAAGGAGCTCATGGTTTTATCCTAGTGTTCTGTGTTCCTCAAAGAAAGGAAGGAGTGGGAATGGCTGGAATGTGGTATGGCCCCAAGGTGGCTCAGATGGCAAGTGCATCTTGCGGAAGCACATTTCTGAGGCTACCTGGCTCCAGCTGCTATTGAAAGGATGTTAAGATGTTACTGTCCTTCTGATGCTGCTCTTCCTCTCAATTTTTCCATCTTCTTTCCCCCAGAATCGGATATAGCAGACTTCGATGGCAGAAGTTCGCTCCTGTACAGGTTTAATCAGAAGCTTATGAGCACATTCAAAGATGTGGTTTCACTGAAGTTCAAGAGCATGCAGGGGGATGGAGTCTTGTTCCATGGAGAGGGGCAGCGTGGAGACTACATTACTCTGGAACTACAGAAAGGGAGACTCTCCTTGCACATCAACCTGGGTAAGGGCAATTATGATTCAAATATTCCATAATAATTTGCTTTTATGAAGGAGGGGAGGGAATTAAGACTCAATTTTGTCACCACAGCTCTTAGTCATAACAACAGTGATGGATAATGTAATCTGAGCTGTTTGTGTTTCCCAAAAAGGGTGATGTAACATATGGTATTAGCAGAGGTTGATCTCAGACTAGCAATTCCAGGACATTTTAGGAAGGTTGTCTTGTGAAGATAAAGTAGGCAATGATGTAATATCTTTCAGCCTGCTTTTTAATGAAAAGTTAGAGTTACAAGTAATCATAAACTAGTGGGAGCAAACTGAGGGCATTTAAACAGAACTTGTAAATAATTCCTTCTGCGTTTTTCCCTTTGTGCCTAATGTGTTTGTTTTAAATGTTGGTAACAAAATCCCAGAGAGCTGTGGAAAATTATTTTTACATAAGCTCATTAATTGTTTAGTTTCCAGCTAATATTCCCTTATTTATTTATTTAGCTAGTTAATCAAAGAGCAGGAATGACAATGCATCATTTTTCTCATTTGCTATTTGGAATACACTTGAACTAAACAGCCATTACATCTTATACCTCTGTGTGTGGCAATCTATTGATTTGTCCTTCCTTTCCTGAGGTTTATTTCAGGGATAGGAATATGACATTATACTTGTGTGTGTGTGTATATATATACACACACACACATATATATACATATATATATATATATATAATATTGCTTATTCCAGGGAAACTGCTGGTAAATACATGGTCTACAATATGAAACTATACTCCCAGCAGTAGCCCAGAGTTTACAGATTAGGGCCATTCTGAATCCTCTATTTGCACGTATGTGTCATGGGCAAAGCTTGTGGTGTTTGCAGTTTGGTTTTGCATGTGTTTGCAGCTTGTCTGACTGTTTTGGAATGATCCTTTCCCATTCAGCTCTGAAATAAACCTGCACTCCCATTAAATAAGATGTGCAGAAGAGTTCAGGCATGTGCCTAGCTAGAAAACAGAAGGATGCTTGAAATCACTGGGGTTAGGGGCTGAATATTTCTGTGACTCTGGATCTAAACTGGAGATCCAGGCTGGGTTTAAGAAGCTTTTTGAGCTGAACAAAACACTTGTATTCATGTTGCTTCATTGCCTTGTTGTTTTTCCTGAAAATAGTCAGGTGCAGTTTTGTTGTTAAAACACAAAAAAAATGTGCAGATGCAACTGAAGTGTCAGGAGTGATCTGTTACGTGAATAGAGAGCACACTGTGGTGCAGTCCAAAGGGAGCCCTTAAAACATCAGGGCTTCGAACGCGCAGCAGGGTGAAGGGCACAGGCAATGCAACAAGTCCCTGGGTGCTGCAGTGTGTGGGTGCAGCACTGGGAAAATCTCCTAGTTTTTCACAAGGACTTTGCTGCGGGTGGGGAAGGAGGAGGAATATATATATATATTTATGTACGTGTGTCTGTGTGCATATATACACACATATGGAAGTAAGAGGCCCCAAAAGAATCTAAGGCAGGCTTCAGGTAAAGGCCTGATGTTGACTCTGATGTCCTCTGCTCGCTGCTGCCCTTCCAGGGGATGCCAACCTGCATTTCAGCAACAGCCACACGTCCGTCACCCTGGGCAGCCTCCTGGATGATCAGCACTGGCACTCGGTTCTCATCGAGCGCTTCAACAAGCAAGTGAACTTCACGGTGGACAAGCACACCCAGCACTTCCGCACAAAGGGCGATTCAGATCACTTGGATATTGATTACGAGGTGCGTGAATCTTTGGAGGCCCTAACTTGGGAGAGGGCTGGGCAGGGGTTCTCCAGGCGCTCAAGTGGGTCACTTCACGTGATCCCGCCTGCCCGCAAAGCCCAGTCATGGTGTGCACTCCCAAAAAGCAGCCACGGTATGGCAGAGTGCAGTTTATATCACTCCACTAGTTCAGTGCTTATGGTCTGTACTCAGTTTAAAAAAAAAAAACAAAAAAACAAACAAACAAAAAAAAAAAACCCTTAAAATAACTTAGAAACCTTTATATTATGACATTTGTATGCAGACCGCTGCACACCCTTGCATGTTACCCATGCTGCTTTTTATTGTGGGATGCTTGCTGACGGCATCTTGCTAGCCTGCAAAGCCCGGGGTCATGTCTGCACAGCCAGAGCCATCACCTTCTTTGGAGGTGTTAAGCTGGCAGGGTTCATTGCTCAGAGATCCAAAGTTTCCTCCCTGTGCTTTGGAGTCATTCCCCTAGAAAGAACCAATTCCCAGCACAGCTGAGGGACACGAGCAGAGGGCTCAGCAGCAGTGTGTGCGTTGGTTGCCCGCCCCCAGCTGTGCGGATGCTCCCATCCAGCATCGGGAGCGAGCTTCTCTCTGCTCTGCATCCACACAGCAGCAAGCGGTGCCTCTCTCCTGACCCTGTTTAACATGCCCCAGGGTGTGTTGTGGAGAAGATGCGTGCTGCTGCGGACCTCGGTGGCAGCCTCTTTACACGACCTGTTCTCCCTTTGCACTGACATGACACTTTCAGCAAAGTGTCAGGGTGCTGCGGTCTACCAGAAGTTCATCTTGGCACATTTTGGGGATTAAAGGCCTTGCAGAGGATAGTAAAGTTGTTAGTTTGGTAATTAAAATTATTACCAGTCACAAAGGAAAGTGTTTTCTCAGTGCTGCAGTACTATAATTGATATTGATTTTTCTTCTGATTTTAAAACCTAGTACAGAGGCTCTAAACAAGAAACTTAAAAGAAGAGAACATGAAAGGAGGAAAGTCTGTTGTTTTAAGAAAGAACTAATGATTCTTGCTTGGGAGGAGAGAAAAAAAAAGTGCTACCACATAAGCCCTGATGCCAATAACAAACCTGTAATTGATGTAAAGGGGAAATCTATTTTACTCTTTTATTTCTGTGAGACGATCAATTAATACAGCTGAGGCACAAGTTCATTAGAACTTGTTTTCAAAGAAATGCTTTGAAGGTTATCCAGAGAGGCTTTATTTGCTTCTGCGCAGTGGCTTGTTAGGCAGAGCGGGAGGAAAAATAACCCCTAAATTTTCCATGATTTTCCTAACAAGCATTAGGAATAGTGACCACATAATAATGCTGCCCGGCTTCCAGCAGCCTTCAGCGTGTCCCTGGTGTTCCGCAGCACCAGTGAACACAGCAGCACCACAGGGCAGCTCTGACACCTGCACCAGCCTTGCAGATATTATATCTCCTACGGTGCTGTTTGCTGTGATGGGAAAATGGGAAAAAAACAAAATAAAAACCTAGCGGTAACACCAATAAAACTTTGCCGAGAGCACTAGTGGAGGTAAATAGAAACGAGCTGTGTCATCTGGAAAATGAAAATAGGATTATTGGAAGCTTTTTGTTTGTTTTTTCTCAGGAGTCTAAAGTATTTGCGCTCCAAGGATTTTGGAAACTTTATTTGTTTAGACTCTTCAAGTCCTCTATGAACTTTCTGTCCCCCATTTAAGTGATGGGTTATAGTCTGCTCAATACTGATGTGTTCCAGTGCTTAGACAGCAGCACTGCAGTTCTGTTAAAAAGCAAAACCTGCTGCATTCTTTTCCGATAAACTGCTCGTTCTCAAATACAATATATGAATATTATAATGCCCCAAAGTCAGTGAAATTTAAGGCAAAACAACTTCAAGGTGCCAACGGAGTGGTTTGTGCAGGTGATGCTGCCATTGGCAGGTTGAAACCAGACCTGCTCAAGGCCCCCTGGCTAGAGGGAGGCAGGGGTTGGCAGCTTGCAGGTATCGAGCTCTGCGGACCATCAGCTGGAGACCATCTGGGAGACTTGTGATGCTTTTAGTGTTCCTGGGTGGGAGGGCTCTAGTAGCAGAAGGGCTTTGGGTTTTTGCATGTGGTGTGGCACGTAAAAGCCATTTCCAAATGAACAAGCCATCTGCAGCATCCTGCAAACAGCTGTAATGCTGTTTATATGACCTGTAACTCCCCTGCTGGCATCCTGGGCAGAGGTGATTCCAGATGTGGTTCTGGTTTCAGCTAACAGCAGGGCTGGCTGCGTGGAGGAGCGAGGCTCCGTGCTTTACTTCCCCATCATTATGGGATGAAAACTAAACTCTGTCTTTGTTCTTTCCAAAAGCTCAGCTTTGGAGGGATTCCAGTCCCGGGGAAACCAGGAACCTTTCAGAGGAAAAATTTCCATGGGTGCATTGAGAACCTTTATTACAATGGAGTCAATATAATTGACCTGGCGAAAAGGCGCAAACCTCAGATCTATACAGTGGTAAGAGACGCTCGTGCCTGCTCCTGTCCTTTGCTGCTGGTTACACCAAGTGAATGGAGTTCAGATTTGGTTGGAACGTAACTGGCTTGTTGATATCGCTGGTGCTGAAAGCAGCCAAAGCTGCAGTGGTGACAGTCGTTGAAAGATATGTGCATAAACTAATAGTTTCCTTGACTTCCTAGGTATATTGGAATCTGTTTGGAGAACATTTTTAATTCATCTTCCAAGTTGGAAATGTGTTATTTTGATGGCATGATAGGGGTCATGATTTTGATTGGTTTTGTGGTTTCTGATTAATTCAAGTAAATTCTCATTTTCCAAGCTTTCCTCTGTCATTATTCAAGAATATGTAGTAGCAAAATCTTATTCTGGTATCTATGTAGGCATTGTAGCAAAGAGTAAATATTTCTCTTTTTCTCAGAAATGTTTTCTTTTGTACCAGCTCCTTATATTCAGAGTATTGGCTGATGTGAGAATCACTGACCTGGTTCTAGTATCTCTAAATGTGGGACAGTACAGATGAAGCAAAAGGAATTACAATTTTCTCTCTTCTAACATAAGACATACAAGTAACATTATGCCTAATAACATGGAAAAAATACAAATATTTTCAAATGTTACAGAACCAAAAGACAGAAAATTTTGTTTCACAGGAGCGGGGAAATAGCACACTGCCATGTAACATTCAAAAAATTTTAAAAAAATTCCACTCTGTTTAGTTTGTGCCTCGTTCCTGCACCATGTTTTGGTATCTGCTTTTTTGGCTCATGCTGCATCTTTGGAGGACATGGAGACAGAGCTGCTTCTGGGTTTTCTGGCACTTCCTAGTTTGAAGCAGAGTGTATGAACAGACTGAAGGTAGAGCAAAGCAAGCCTGGCGTCCCTTCCTCACTTACCCGCCTAGGGCTGAATGCACAGGGAAATGGAAAATGAAAGGCTGTGTGTGTGAGGCCCTGTACCCTACTGCTAGCAGCCAAAGCTGCTGACTCCAGGGTGCTTCAGCTGTCCTGGGACTTGAAGGACTTTGCTCAATAACCTCAAGTTTGATTGCTTTGACTCAGGACTCTAAGGTACAAATCTTATGAACTGTGTTAAATTGCTCTTTCCCTCAGTTTACTTTCTAAGGGGAGGAAAGAGCACTTGTTGGCTTCTTAGGTCATTAAATTGTGGGTTGTTTTGCCAGCTGGGGCATTGTGAAGGCCTCTGTCAAGAGAAGAAGAGAAGCTTTGCAATATGTTTCTTTGTCAGATACCATCTGGGTACAACCAGCCCTGAGCAACAACCCCCTGTTACCACTGTATTTCGTGCAAGCCTTAGCTGTGCTAGATCAGAGGTCTGCAAATCCTACTCTTCAGGGCAGTTTGAGGTAAAGGGGATGTGCCCTCCTCCAGTCTCCCTCACAGAGATAAAGGTTTTAAAGAAACACTTTTCAGACACTGGCAGTTACCCAGCATTTTGCAAGACTAGTGAGCTGTTCGTGCTGTAGTCTGGAGTGCGGCTGTGCGATGTCCTTTGCCTACCAGGCTGCTTCTGCACTAAATATTTGTACTCCAAGTTCATTGTGGTTTTCAAGCAACGATCCATGTTCCCAGGGAGATGCAAACTTACCTGCTTTGTGCCTCTGAAGCCTAAAATGAAAGTGTGATGAAAGGGGCAGTGCAAAAATAGAATTAAATATTTTGGAGACTTGGAATCTCTTCTTTCAACAAACTGTTGGGTAGCTGTCCTCCCTCCCCCTCAGCTGAACATCTCTAGACATGGTCTTGCATGGTGAACCTCCAAAAGACCTTTTGCCACTAACAAAAGGCATCTAAAGCCAAACTGGCCAGTTCTGGATTAGAAACTCATTAGCACTCAGACAAGTTTTTGCCTCCAAAATGGAGGCAGATTGAAACAGAGGCTGAATATTTCTTTCTCTGTACCTTTCTGAATGTTGGCGCAGTCAGTGATCCAAACTTGTGAGTTTTAATACCCAGCAATCTCTATTACTGTTGATGTCCTTTACATATGCAGAATAATGATGCATCCATTTTAGAGAGATAGATTTTAACTTCTGCACAAGTTCTTCCTCCATCCAAATAATGGTCCCAAATCAACTGCATTTGAAGTAAGAGAAAGAAACTGCAGGTTGTCAAATATAGAGTATTATACTGTAGGATACTCTTGGGTGGTGGATGTGATTATCATTCTGCCTGTTATTTTCTATAACTCATTTGCAGTTGTCAGACTTGCAATAAATCCCCTTGAGAAAACATCTCAAGATAATGAGGCTGCCTGTCTTTTGAAATGAAATTTGCCCTCAAATTTTCTTTTTTTGTATTGCCCAATATTTAACCCCTCTATATGGTATCCCTATCTATTTGGACAGGCTATCCATCTTCTCTCTGGGGTTTCTTTTGTCCCTGATGGCGTGTTTTTTCCCTCCCTTAAGTCCTTGAGTGTGGCAAAATGATAGAGGATCTTTTATTTGCTCTCCTAAGTGATTACTGGCTTTGACTGCCAGAGGTTTATGAAGTCAAATTTCTGAAATTACTATTATCGTGATCCTAGGGCTGGACCCTTGGGGAACCTCTACAAGTACTTTAAAATAATAATTTAAAGGTCTGCTCTGCCACTAGCTGTGTCTAGGTTTTCAGTACAATGGAAGCAGAGATTGCCCAGTACAAGGAATTCTATATGATCTCCTACTTTTCCTAGATGAGTAGGAAGGAGTGCAAAAGATACCAGTAGGAGCCAAGCTTAAGTGCAAAGAAACTATGTCTGGCTGAGGGAGTAAAGTGGAAAACAGAGAATCAGAGAGTACTAGCAGGAAATACCAGTTATGTTCATGCTGTTCTTGCCTTGTGTGTGTGTGTGTGTGGGGGGGGGGGGGGGGGGGTGGGTTGTTTTTTGTTTTTTTAATCCTTGGCTGTTACTTGAAGGTGCAGGCCTGGCTTGAACATCACCCTCACTGCAATGCCTAGAGCCACGCTGTTCGGGGCGGAGGGTTGTAGGGAGCTCCTGTTCTACAAGTGATACAAGAGACGAGAGAGTAGGTGAATTTAAAAATCTATTATTTCCCTGTCTCTACTAAATCTACCAGGAGATGGCTATGCCAGAGCATCCTGGCTGGCAGGGTTGACATGCAGTTGGCTTCAGACTGTATCTTTAGGAACTACTCCTTTAATGTGAACACCTGTGGCCAGGTTTAAATCTTTCTGCCTCAGTGATTTGTGTTGTGAGAATAAAGAAGCTCCTCATCTGAGGAAGGGAAATATGAAGAGATCTTGAAAAAATGTAGTGCTTGATCTTCTCTGTGCTCTGCCATAGGTATTCACTGAAATGGAGGAAAACTCTACCCCCTTCTCTTTAGTTATCTGTCTAATAAGAAATGGAGTTGTATTCTTAAATAGCCAAGCAAACAGTGCACTGATCTGGGAGAAGTGCAGGATATTTGTAAAGCAGAAGTCAAATGTCCAATATGCTTGAATTTCTATGTCATTTGCCATGTTGAATCTGGGAGTGACAATTCAGCACAGCAAGGGATGTGGTGACATGTAAATGCATCACTGTAGTGCCTCAGGGAAATAACCAATTGCCAGCATCAAAGAGCAAGGAAAGATACCTAGTGACAAGGGAACGTAAAGTAATAATTCATTCTCTTTATAGCAAATCCAAACATTTCCCAAAAATCCAAACAACTATTTTATTAAGCTGATTTGAGATGCCTTCATCTTGAGAAGAATTTGCTTGTCTACATACGTCTCCCATCAAAGTGCTATTATAAGTGCTGATATATCTGTGAATATCAGACTATTGTGAAGGCCTGTGCTAGAGTTTGAAGAACTATGAGTTAAATACCTAAAACTAAAACTTTTTTTAATAAGTTGAAGGGGGAGAGAGAGGTGTTTTTGTTTTGTGTGTGTGTGTGTATTGTAGAACTTTGGTAGTCCTCATGACCACCAAGTGAAGCAACTCTCAGGGGGAGAGGGATCATAAATTTTATTGGAATAATTGATATAACTCAAAAAAGCTAACATATTTGAGCAAACAAGAACTTTGAGAGTTATCAAATGTCCGCAAATTACAGGCTAGAAACAATTGTTCTTAGTTTAATTTATTACATTGTCTAGATAGTCAAGTTGAGTGAATAGGGTGGTTAGTACCTGCTGAGCAGAGGAGGGTGTTTCAAGGAGAGAGGTGATAAGGCTGTTAGTCCCTGTGGGAAGCAAGAGTGATGGCTAATTATTGTCATAGGAGTTAGCAGGGGATACAGAAAATGAGGAAAAATGTAATTTGCTATAAAGGTTTAAAGGCCTTTTCTAAGGTCTTATTGCAATTCCTAAAGCCCTGGGAACTGCTTGGTATTTGTTTGACTGCCTAGAGTAAGGGACCATAACTGAAAGGGGCAAGCTGACCCTGTCGCAATCAGGAGCCTGGAGTCTAGGCAGTTTGTGCCAACGGTTTAGAATGGTTTTGTGCTACGATACACAGATGATTGGAATTTAAAAGAGGAAAATTTAATAAAACTAATAATAAAAAAGGCGTATCAGAATTGCTTTCCATGCACTTTTCTATTTTAAGGTAGATGTGGTTCTGTTTTAATAATAAAAAAAAAAAGAATCTCCTTGCTGCTATGTTTCGTTTCAGGTAATAAAATCTAATAAGTTGTAGCTCAGTTTATCCTGAAGTGGAACAAAAATTGGACTCAGATTGTGCTAATTCACCATTTTCATCTAAGACATCCATCTTATTCATTCTTGGCAAGATGAATTTGAAAGACTGACTTCGTTCCTTCTCTTTGCTCACAGGAGGGAAAAATATTAAGTGATCTATATTTTGTTTGTATTTCTTCCTGCATGCTTTCTCTCTTTGCCTTATCTCTCTTCCAGAGACATGATTTATGATTTTCCAAATTAGTTATATAGTTGCTCCCATCTTTTGCTACAAACTCTTCAGCTTTGTTCCATATATGCAGTATATGTATATGCAGTATATGTATATGCAGTACCAATACCATGCAGTATTAATGTGCAGTTGCTATATGCATAAAGATGATAAAATTCCTTGTTTTACTGATCAGTGACTGAGCCAGCTCAGGAGTCTGAGAAAGAATACCCGGAAACATTTAGCCAAGCATATAATCCCGAAGTCTGCCACAGTGACAGTGCTTCAGTTTATTGAAAGCCTGTTGTTTAGTTAAGTATTGCTTTTTCTTTTAGGAATATGATCCTAATATTAATAACTGAAGTCAACATGACAAACATTAGCCTTTTATTGTTCTGTGATGGCCAGCATGAGGGAAATTCTTCCATCACAAGGGTGATTTTTCTATCATAAGGCTATGTTAGGTCCAATGAAACTTGGATCAGGGAAGCTTTGAGATTTCCATTGTGAAATTGTGATCCGCAAAAGAGAAATCCATTCAGTATTACAATTTTGATGAAAGTCTGCGTCCTTCCCTTGGGATGGACTAGGCCCAAGTCCATGGGAAGGGCTGTGTAGTTAGTCACTCAATGGAGCAGTCATGATTCAACTAACATGCGTCTTGTCCCCCTATATGAAGATGCGTATTACCAGTGTGCCCATATGCTGGAGCTGATAGCACATTTTAATTTGTTTCTCATTCTGCAAAATTCCCCTATGCTTGAAAGCAAGTGACCCAGACTCAAAGGATAGCCTTGTCCTTTTAAGTAAGTGTTAGACCTCACCTTTTTCCTCCTCTTCACATTATTTTCTGGAACCTGTCTTGATATCTAGAAGTAGTCCTCCAGCTTCTAACCTAGACATATTTGTTGCCAGTTTGTCCGTCTCAGATGGTGCTGGCATTTTAGTGCCTTTACCTGTCCTATAAAACCTTTCTTTCTAACTTTCCTCTGAAAAGAAATTGTCTTCTTTATTGAATATTATCCATGGAGTGAGCGATCGATGAGGAAATGCTCTAACGTGTCAGTAGCTAGGAAATGCCTGTTCTTTCTGTTCAAGATGTGATCTTAACCTATATTATTTCTGCAGGTTGAATATTGAAGGTATTGGTTCATCTGTCAATTTGAATTATTTTCCAATCACATTACTACTTTGATTAGTATTCCTGGAGGGCAAAGAGGATATGTAAGGAACTGGTGACCAGTTGTCCCTATTTTGTTACAATAGAAGTCTTCTCTCTTCATTCAGCAGTAAATAATACTACACAAAGAAAGCCCAGGAACTATTGGAGTGGTTCATTGAAGTCATAGAGGTTTTATTCAAATCCTGCAAAATCCACTGGAAAGACTGCAGACAGTTTTGAATCAGAGTTATGGCTCAGAGGATTGTCTTCTATGTAATCTGTTTTTATCCTCATCCCTTAGCAACTGTGTTGTTGCTCCAGTTTTCTTTTAAGAGGAAAGGTTGTGATTCTTCCTTAAAATGCTGTAATGTGTTGTCACCTGTTTGTCCAATATCTTGCTCAGACAAGAACAGCTTCTGCAACTCTACCTTTCTTGCAAAAATTTGGGGTGATTGGACTCTTATTTTGAGGCAGACATTGAACAAATGCCTTCATTTAATTTACAGATTCAGAAAGTTCCTCTTGTAAGAATAACTCTTGGAAAGATTTCATTGCTTATTAGAGGAATCATTAATCAGTCTGGAGACATTGGACTCGATGGAATTCTCAAATGCCACATGATAGCAGGAGTTTTGAGCAGCTGAATATAGCTGATCGTCTCTGCTTTTCTCCAGAGATTTGACTCTTCTTATCCTATTTCCTAGCCAATGAACATTTACTTTTCAGTTAAACTGGGTTCAATTATAAAATCAAGTGTCTGCCAGAAGTCTTTATGTACCCTGGAGAGTTTCAGAACTGCTGCCAATTAAAACAAAATGCTCCTGATCAGATGCAGGTTTACAGGGAACTGTTTGCTTTTCTGACTAGACCTGCTGGAATTATTTGTTTGAGAATAACATTCAGGGCAAATCTAACAGTTTCTCCAGGAACCTCTCCCACTTCAGTGAATGAAAATGTTTCAAGGTAATCTTCTACTGTGTGTTTCTTTTAAAAACTTTTGTTCCTGTCTCTAGGAAGGTAGACAGCGTTATTCTGTGCAAGGACACCACAACCCTCTCAGTGTGTATTAGCTACATCATCAGATTTTGCTTTGGAAAGATGCTTTAAGAAGGTGTTTCCCTTCTGAGTCATTTGACATGACTGGAGGTCCAGTGGTATCAATTTATTTATATAATGTTTTTCCTAATTGACTTGGCCAGGCTTTAGGTCTGACAAAAATTACTTGTTGTCCCCTATATAATGGAAGCTTCAACTCCTGAAGAAGAGGAATACAAATGTCATGCTAAAAATAATCCTCAAACCGAACAAACCTGTTTTTTCTTCCCCAATGAACCTCCAGCGCAGAATACTGCAGCACAGCCCTTGGTGGCACGTGGCATCACACCTATTTTGCCCCTGTTGTGCTGATGCAGAGGTTACATCCCTTAAGTGTCTCTTGGTTAAGCGTGGGAGGAGAAATGTGTGCCCTTCCCACACATCCCTGGCTGTGTGTTAGTGGCCGTTCTTCCTTTTAGCTGCTGGCCCTACACAAGCCTTCCATGCCCGATGGCACAAATCACCAGCTAATGTAAATGAAACTGAGGCTTTTTAGGGGACAAAGGAATCCATGGATTTAGGACAAGTTGCCAGTGTTCAGAATTTTTATTTGGGGGGCGGGAGCAAGGAATTTGGCCTTATACTTAGTCTATGCTTGTCTGTTGGGGATATTTTGCTTTAAAACTAGTGGTGTTGCTGCAAATAGCTGAAAGCATTTTGGCAGCACTGGTTCTTGACTGGGTTATTTTTAAGGTCAGCTGAGAGGTGGTTGTGTGTTTCAAGTGGATTTCTTTTCACCTTGCATTGATTTCACCTTGTTCAGGCAGTCTGTGCATGGACCGTTCTGCTTGAATTGAAATCTGTAGAAAGATTTGAGACAAAAATTTGGTCTGAATTCTGCAAATTCTCCCCTCTACAGCTTTGTGTTTTGTTCTACTCTTACTGCCGGTAAAGCCAAAACCTGAGTGCAGACTCAAATAGAATAGTGTTTGAATTTTCCTTCAAGCTTCAGTGTCAGGTGTTTGTAAGACAGTCAATTGTCTAACAACTTTGTGTGAAATACCTTAAAATATTATCTAAAATTCCAAAGAAAATTTGTCATTGGCATTTTGATTTTCTAAACATTTAGAAAGGTTGGGATTGACTCTGTTTTGTGCAGATTATGTCTTTTGTGAAAAATGGAGGTAGAAATATTAGCATCTTGCCTCTCTCCCTGGAAAGGGCCTCTGATATCTCCTATGCAGACAAAGCATAGCATGTAATATAAACTTTTAAAAGGTTAGGAGCAAATTTCCATTCCTGTTCCCACCTGACTAATGTTCAGATAAATTTGGATAAGCTTCAGTTTGTCTCAAAATTGATTCCAACACAATATACCCACTGATACTTTTTGCCAGTGCTATATCTGGTATGTAGTATTCTGCACCTAACAGGGTGGGGAATACTTGAATAGATATATATCTATGTATCTATTAAGGAGTTGTTTCATCCAGTGATAAACTTTCTGGCACTTTATTTATTTTCCATCTTAAAATAAAGGGTAGAAAGACATTTGAAAACAACAGGGAACAGTCGTATCAGCTGCCTTAGCTTTCCGTAAGGGATTCCCCAAGCACTGTGCATCTTCTTACACATCCATCAAGTGCTGTTCATTATAATTATCCTGTTACAGAGAGGCACCAGCTCTGATGAGAGACTGTATCATGGAGAATGCTATTTAATTCCATGTTTTTATCAGATTCCAGTCAGCATTTCACAAAGCAGCCATGCTCAAAGCAAGCTGGCTGCAACACCTTCCTGAAGTGGCTTTGGAAGGTGGGTGGCTGTATAAACATCTTGGCTTGTACAGAGTCTGCTGGCTCTTTTGGGTCAGTGTGCTGCTTATCTTGACAAATACCGCTGTTTTGGGGGGAGAGCAGATGAGGGAGATAAAAAATCAACCATGTACAGCAGTGAAATGATACCTGGTTTCACTGTAGTTGCTGTTCATTCAATGTTTTAGTAATTCCTCAAATTTCTGTAGGAAACCATGAGACCTAGCATTGAGAGGACATCTCACAGCTTTGGTTTCATCCTAATGTAACTGCTGGGTCCAAATGACTTTTTGTTTGAGTTTTCTGGTGAATTCACAAAACTTTTACAAAGTTATTTTTAATCATTTAACTATTATTATTTAGTGAAATCTTTTATTATGTAGAGTATCATGAACCACGTCATGATGGATAACAGAAGACATGGCTAACAGTGCTGTTAGGTAAATATCTGAAATAAACCAAGGAAATTTGCCTCAACTTCGGGCTCAGACAGTGGATTCAAGCAGATGAGGGATACTTAACCTGTAAGCTTATGTAGGTAAAAGCCTATGCTTATTAATGGTTACACACATTTAAGGTAAAGCTAGTCTATTTAGGAGGATTATTGTGCAGTTGAGGGTACTTCCTTTTCTCACCTGCAGCTTGCCGTGTTCACCTCTATAATCAATCAGTGCAGAACCAGTGCATGACCTCTGTATCATGTCTTGCAGCACCTGGAGGTTCAGGAGGACTTGTTGATGCTTCAGCAGCAGTTACTGAAGTTAGCATAGATCTAAATGAGTTTGATTTTCTTCACATAAGCCTACACTTGAACTGAAGACTGGAGGTACTTGGAAATGCAGAGCTGAGGCAGCTATGTAGAGCTGTTTGGGCTAGCACTGACCTACAACACTAATATAGTCCTTCTGGACCATGGCATGGTCTTGTATGGAACATTTGGAATGTGTTTAGATTCTTTCAAGAATTCAGACTTTGATATTTTTTTATCAGTTTGGGATGGAAGAACAGACTTGAAATCATGTATGTTTTTTCCAGGGAGGACAGATATGCTTCCTAATGAATTCTGAAGATCTGTGTCTGGATTATAATGCCTATTTCAGCTTTTGGGATCATTAGAAATCCAATGAACTTATTTAAGCATGGATTTTTGTGATGACAGAGAAAGTAAATTATCATGTTGATTGTTTTTTGCAGGGGAATGTGACCTTTTCCTGCTCAGAACCACAAATTGTTCCTATCACCTTCGTCAGTGCCAGTAGAAGCTATTTGCTGCTACCCGGCACTCCTCAAATTGATGGACTGTCAGTCAGCTTCCAGTTTCGAACGTGGAATAAAGATGGCTTGCTCCTGTCTACTGAACTGTCTGAAAATTCAGGACATCTCCTCGTTTACCTCCATGGTGGTAAACTGACACTACTTATTCAAAAAGTGACTGAGAATCCAGTGGACATCAGTGCAGGTACTTTGTTTTTGCTTGTTTTCTCTCACCTATACCTCAGGTAAGGGAAGAAAAGATAACAAGGGAAGGAAGCATCCTGTCATCTTTTGTCTTTTCAAGCTGTCTCCACCTTTTCGGTGGTGGGAGAACACTTTGCATTTTGAGGGAGATCTGAGCTCAGAAAATTGCTGGCCTGAGATCTCTGGACTAACTCTACTTTGCAATAGTCTCTGACACTGGTTTTAAACAGTCATGCTAAATTATCTTCAGTTAGGTCACATGAAAACCTTCATGCTTCTTGCCCAGAAGTGCTGAAGTCAGCTGGGAGGCACCTGAGCTGCAGCTCCTTCTCCAGCACCAACTGAAGCAGCCTCAGAGCTGATTTTCTGCCTCAGGATGTTATGACTCCTGGAGCATTGTGCTAGGAAGACCAAGGCTGAGCCTGCTCCCCTCGTGCTACCTCGTAGCTGGTGTAGCTCATTGCTCATTGCCTGGTGTAGCAGCTGGTACCTGCTCTACCTCGTGCTGGTGTAGCTCATTGCCCATTGCCTCACAAGGCAGCATGCAGGCTGCTTTGCACAGCTGGAAGGATGTGAAATGTGTGAGGCAGAGCAAACTCTCTGCCCTGAAATTCAGGGGAAATTGCTTGTAAAGGGTGACTGTACATAACAGCTGTGTTTTAGCAGGCAATTTCGGACTCCATGACAAAACCAGGAGCAGTGTGGCCCGTGTGTGACATGCTCGTGTCCTGCCTAGGAATGTTGTAGTCTAGGACCTCTTTAGCAGAGTCATCTCTACTTGCCACGCAGGCGTGCGGGATGGGGGACCAGCCAGTTCATTTCCACTTAGAGTGGATATCCAGAGGCAAAAGGATAGTACACTAATAAATCTCAGAGTCTAAATAATAACACCAAAATACCATGATTTCCGGCAGTTTAAAGTAACGTGACATTAAAATATTCCCAGTACAGACTAAAAGAGGGCAGATGTGTCTATTAAAGGTAGTAGAGAGGAAATTTGACAGAATTGTCAAAGCAGAGCTGTTCCATGTGTGTGTTTCATTCCCCTTTATGATATAAAATGAGGCAGCCCTACATCTAGTCTTATTCATGTAGATTGCTGTAACCTCAGCATGTTGCAACTGAGTGTTGAAAACTGAGTTTTCAGCCTTTATTGCAGCCCTAATTAAATTGTTGACAAAGCTGAGACGTTCCCAATATTTGTTTGGGTGTATTTGCTTTTATGTAGCTCTGTAATCATGAACATGAGCCGAATCTTTGGTGCTATCCAAAACATTCCTAACTGCCTACTTACACATGGAAAAATATGCAAAAATTGCAAGTGCCATGTTCTGCAGATGTCAGGTACTCACAATAAAGGCATACAAGCTCAAGAATAGACCTATTTTTGCCCCAAATGGGACCTATTTTGTCTTGATTTTTTTTTCAAACTTCAACAACATATTTCATTTCCAAATGGGCATGTTCTTGTTGAAAATTTGTCCATTTTTGCTGGGAAATAGGGCTCTTATTCTATGAAAATTGTGTACGCTTTAGCAGCCATTACTACAGAAATAGTCTCAATTTCAAATCGTCATGCAACGATTTCTCACACGCATAACACCCACAGTTTTTGTATTTTGTTTTGAACCGTTCTTATACCTCTTTGTGGCACTAAGTGTTCATTTGTTTCTCCTGAAAGCTACATTAAGAGAGAGTAAGTAGTTGTGAGCCTGGTTTCACTTATGTGCCAGCCTGATGGAAAAATATTTCTACCTGCAATTAGGTTGCTCTTGATCTGCAGTGCTGGATGCAAAGTGAGAATTGTGCCTGCTGGTTTTTGTGACTGTCGAAAGGTGTTTTTTGGGGATTTTGTTTGTTTGTTTTTGTTGTTTTTTTTGTTTTTTTTTCTTCTCCTTCTAGCTGCATGCTGCCATTTCAAGAGCAGTGATCTGCAACACAGATTTCCAGAGTAAGGAAACAGAATTAGGTTATTTTCAAGTATGTGGAAGAGGAACAGGTGCCCAGGAGCCTAATCTCCCACTTACCTGCGTAGATTCCTGGACAGAGTGACTATCCCAGCTCTCACCAGACCCTTTTGCCTTCAGCACATCCATCAATAAAACCACGTGCTGACTTAGTGCCGAAGGGCTTTCAGGAACACAGATTGTACTGAAACCTATTGGTGGTTGTCAGCTTTCATGAGGGGACTGAGACATGATTTGACCATCTCACTGAATCTAATCCTCTACAATCTCTGGCAAGTGTTTAGTCCCAAAAGCTCAACAGATCTTCTCTGCATGCTTCTGTGAGCCATAAGTATTTCCTAATAGACAGAAAGAATAAAACCTCACAAAGTGATAATGTGCTGCTATAAAGATGAAGGGCACTGCCAGCCTGCTGAGTGTCTACACTATCAGGGACAGGGTAGACTAAAGTGTGCAGGTGATCTCCTTAAGTACTCTCAAAACCCCTTTACCTTTCACATGTCCTTTTTTTTTTTAAGTCATTTTTAAGTCATTTTTGCTTCTAGAAGTAATAGAGTTGTTTTCAGCTGCCAGTTCTGTCCATTTCGAGGCGAATGGCATGTTTGCGGTCAGAAGTTGAGTGCAAAGGAGGTTTGTAGAACACAGTTGTCTCCTGCACCTCTTTTTTCACCCTTTGTACTTATTTTTCCTAGGCACAAATCTCCACGATGGCCTATGGCATTCAGTTAACATCAATGCCAGAAGACACCGCATTACCCTGACCCTGGATAACAACTCTGCCACAGCTGCCCATGCAACCAGTGTCTCAAGGATCTATTCTGGGAACAGCTACTATTTTGGAGGTAAAATGCTGCAGACAGAAGACAAGTTTTCACAGTATGAATCCCTGGGGCCTGACTGCTGAGGTCTCCCAGGTGCTCTGTGTTTGTGATAAAGAGCAAATGCTGTAATAACTGATTGATCACCTATTGAATGGTACTGCATGCAGCACTGGGGGAAAATCCAAGGCTCATAAGCAGGCCTGAGAATGACAGCAAATCCACTAATACAGCTGTAATGAACTGCTAGTGGCCAGGACGTAGCTAACTGTGCCTGTCAAAACACCCAGTGCCACACAGCCATATGAGCTGTAAATGTTTATTTCTAGATAAAACACTAGAGGACCTTTATTATTATTAATCCTGTGGACATCAGTGTCCTGATCAGGCCCAGTGACTTCAGAGCTTAATCGACATGTAGCTCAACTTACAAAGGTATGTAGGTACTTTTTTGTCACTGAAAAGAATGTGGACTTAGCTCAATTTTGAAAATAAGAAGAATAATCTTGAAAAATACCACTTCATACTTTTTTGAATGTAAACATTAATTTACGTGAAGGGATTGTCATCATCTGCCTTTTTAACTAATATATTTCTTTGTAGTGCCTACCGCAGGGGGGTTCTGATCTTTGTGAATCCTCTGCAAACAGTGTTAATACTAAAGATACGGTGAAGTCTTTGGATCTAGGAGCTAGCTGTCCAAGCATCAAGGAGGCTCAGGCAAAAACATTCTCCTTCCTGCAGTTCATGGGAGTTCATCCTTATAGTCTGTGCACTGCCTCAGCAGCAGAATTTGATCCATAACAATTTTACAGTTGCACAGCTTTAGTTGTGGGAGTCAATTGCTATTGACTGTACAGTTTAGAGAAGATGAAAAAAGAGAACATTTTGATTTTGCTTAGCATGTGTGAAAACCTTATACTCTGATGTCTCCACTGGCTACTCTCTTTTATTTTTTTAATCACAAAAGGATTTTTAAAACAGAAGGCTGTGCAGCACAAAGTTTGAAAACACTTGGAATAATTAGACTTCAAGGTCTTGCATCAGGAAGTCCCAGCAGAAATACATGAACATTCCAATGCGCTTCTCTGCGTCTTCTGTTTCTCTCCCACAGGGTGCCCTGATAATTTCACCGATTCCCAATGTTTAAATCCTGTTACTGCTTTTCAAGGCTGTATGAGGCTCATCTTTATTGATAACCAGCCCAAGGACCTCATTTTAGTTCAGCAAGGTTCCCTGGGGAACTTCAGTGATTTACGCATCGATCTCTGTGGCATCAAAGACAGGTAATTGTCTCCTCTTTTATTTGTGTTTTTTTTTGTTGTTGGTTTGTTTTTGTTTTTTTTTTCATCCTAATGTTTTCTAAATACAGGTTGCATTATATGAAAATTCTAATCTGCCTGCATTACGGATATTAGGCATAATAGAGCTACTAATAGAAAATATAACAGCAAAAATAAAAAGACTGGAAGGGAAATGATTTCAATTACATGGGGCTGTCTTCACATTGACTTGTAGGAAATAGAGTATGCAAATTCAATCAAACTACAGATTGGTGAAAGGACTAAATTTTAGGCATAAACAACATTTGATTGCTTTGAAGTTTTAGGGTGAAATGAAAGAGAAGGAAAATTATTTGATTCATCAAAACATGACATCCCCTTAATATACTAGCTGCTTTTATTTAAGTGGATCAGTTACAATTTTTCTTGTTAGCCTGTACAGCACAGCACATTTATAATGATGTGTATATAATGATTATATATGAATATATATGCATGAATATAACCTCATGTAACAGACTGCCCATTCAGTAGGACAAAATAATGATAAGAAGTCTGTATTTACTAAAGACAAATTTCAGTTTAAATACTGATCCAAATCCATCTCAGGCTGAAACCTGGGAGGAAACTCAGGTGTTCTCATAAAGGGAGGGGAGGGGGACACAAATGAGCAACTTTTTTTTCCTCCTTTAAAGCATTTCATATTTTCTCCTTTGCTTCATATGGATTGTATAAATATTTCTGAACTATTTCTGTAAACACATGTACTTTGAAGTTAGTACTTGGATAAGTTAACAGAAAGCTTTGGAAATGCTATAGGGGCCCAAGAAGTTGCAATTTCCAAACTTATTGCTCAGAGACGTGGGACTAAAGGCTGAAATTATTGCTGACTCCAGAGGAGGTTCAGGCTGTTGGAGCTTACAATCTATTCAAAAATTGGACAAAGCATGTAATAATGTGAGAGGTCATGCTCATCTCAGGCTGTTTGCATTTGTTAACTTATGTGGAGAAAATACTGACTCTCTTGATCAAATGTGTTACTGTGTTTGAAGATGATCAAAACTGTGGGGATATGAGCTTGGTTTAGGTACTTGGTGTGCCTAAAATGGGAGATGGAATTGATAAGATATATTCAATTTAAGAAAATGGGAGGAAAAACAAAGGTATTTTTTTCCACGAGTTAAGAGAATCTGCAGGAATCATCTTAAGAAATCTTTAGTATCCCAAAGGTGGCAAGGATTAGTCTGTGGTCATGCCATAAATCTATTTAAGGCCAAGACCTAGACATAAGAAAGTTGGCACTTTGTTTTACAACCTTCATATATTAAAGTAAACAATTTATACACATGATAAAGTGAAGATTAAAGTACTGTCTTCCCAAGCAATTCCCTGGACAGCGTTCAATTCATGTGTGTCTTACTATATGATCTAGATGAAGAAGAATATAAAATGAAAGGGGGGAAAAAAGATCTGATTCAGAATTGTCAGTGGTTCTCAGTGGCTGGGTTGGGTGCAGCAGTGGGGCTTGCACCACCTGACGGGGAAGGCAGAAGTCTGCAGCGCATGGAAGTCCTGTGCTCAAACTCAGAAATTCCTTAAGCACCAAAGGGCTTGCTGGGCCCGGAGGATTGCAGGGTTCTCCTTTTGCAGTGGCTGGAAACTCCAGGCTGGAAACCTGGCTGCAAACTCCAATAAGAGTGGCAAAATTTTTTGCAAGGAAGGAGGAGAAGTTTTTTGTGCAAACTGCATTAAACAACTGTGGCATTCCTGAGAGAGCTTAGATCTACAAAATTAATTTCAGGAAGTTAAAGTTGTTCAAAGATTCACTGTGTGAAGTACTACTGTAGCAGTACTGAAATCAAGACTGCAGATATGAACAACAGAATTGGGAGAAGAAAAGGGTGAAATTCACATAAATTAAGATGATTCAGAGAAGAGGCTGTGATTTTGCCAGTTCAATTTATCCTAAGCTAGCAGTTGAGCTGAGGAAAGGCTAAAGAAAGTAGTTACAGTTTGCATTCTTCCAAACTAGTTTTGAAGATTTAAGCTTGAATTCAGAATTTTGGCAGATCTGCAGTTTGTATTGCTTCCCAGGGAGCATGGTGTAGGCTTGAATATATGTGCTGTTCTGAGCTGGTTTAAGCTGGTTTGTTGCATAAGTATCTGAAGCATATCCTCGTTTCCCGTTACTGCAATAATTTGAAGCAGGACTCGGTTGCCCTGCAGCTCTGGGCTGTGCAAAAGTTGGGGCCTGGCTCCAGCTTGCAACACAGCTGCTCAGCGCGTGTTTGATTGAGAGGAATGTTAAAATTCTGTAAGAGTATCTTCCCTGAGAAATATGCTCTCTCCTTTCTTAATCGTAAGATTTATTGCTATATGCACTGTAAGGCACGTGTTTTTCTAATTTTAATGCATGTGGGAATTGTGTATCTTAATTAACATGTAAATGGGGCATTTGTCTCAGTTATTTAGGCAAAAACCTCTTTTGAGGAATGTGCTTCTATTTAGAAAGCAATTCATTTGTTACAGGCTTGTAGGCTGAGCTTGTTCAGACCTGGGCTCTGAAAACAGTAATGGGGCATCTCTTAAACTTGGGTCAGCTCTTCACTACTAACAGGATCATTCTGAAAGAGGCCAAGCTGGGAGTACTACTGATGCTGGCAGTACTATTTCAAGAGAAATTTTTTAAGCATGTTATATGCACATGCCAGGATTTCCTGTGTAAAGTGATGACCCTCTGTGAATTTAAATGTGCTATGTGAGGGTTTGGCCCCTAATATCTCATGAATTCATCCCATGTGGATCTAGTGCTTGAACATATGTGTGCTCAAGTGAACCTTACATGGATTCTGTTTCCCTCTACTTGTTACTTCAGTCCTTCATTATCTATTTCTTAGAGGCTAAATGCTTTATCAGTGGCTGAGTTACCAGATGGTGCGTATGTGAAAATAGAGATGTCCATGGAAAAATACAGGTATTTGGTGCATATTTGCCACTGGCAGCCCAAACAGATGAAGATGCCTTTGCAGACACAAGTAAGCCTGGTAGCTTACTGGTAGCTTGCTTGAGGTAGCTGACCCTGCTTTGAGCATGAGACATTCACCAGAAACCTAACGAGGTGCCCTTGAGCCTCAACAGGTCTGTGATTGGTACTGGAGACCCCTCTGCTCCTCTGAGTAGGCACTTCAGGATGAAGTTGGAAGAGCTGGAGTTAACCTAACAAGCAGAGAACTTTGGGTCTTCTGTGCTTTTGGTGGGATGTGGAGATGCTATCTGTACGCTCTGCAATTTCACAGAGCGGCCAGTCCTCTTGGTTGAAAAAGGTTGGTTAATACTGTCTGCTATTAAGAGACTACTTGTTTTGAGCCCTCAGCTTCAGTGCTAGCATCACTCGTGTTCTTCTGAACATCACTCAAATCTTCTCTGACTTGCAATCCCCTTAGATCTGGGCAGCCATAGCACTCCAGTATTGTCAGTGGTGTCTCTGTGTCACACATGGAGACAAGAAAAGGTGACCCCTCTCCATTCATATCAGAGTTGTTAATGTTCCATAAGCCTTGGAAATTAGTCCCATACTTACTTTTCATCTCCTTCAAGATAAAGTTAATCCCTCAGAAGACTGTGGTACAGTGAAGACCTTGTGATACAGTAAAGTGCAATCTGTAGGTGGAATTTTTCTTCTAGCAATATGTGTATAGGACTCTCTGCATCACCTCCGCCCCCCTGCCTGCATGCTGTTAATCAGACTATTTTTTCTTTTATTTGTAGAATGTAAATTTTCTGTAGTTGTCCAAAAGCAAAGATTGCTCAGTCTTTTCTGAGTGTTCCAAAGTATGGTGCTTATATTGCTCCCCTTCAGAAGTAATAGGTGTCATAGTAGCCTCTAATGCATTTGTCCCCACCCCATTGAGAGGGAAAGAAACAGTGGCAATATTTCCTGCTATGCTGTAGATGTCTGCCCTAGATTTAAAAGGGAGTGGGCTTATTTAATTTTATCCCTCTTTGTTGTTGTCTCTTCAGGGTTTCTGCAGGTGCACAGTAGGGTGTATTTGCTTTACACTGGATTAATGAGTCAGAAAATATACTTTCTTACAATACGCTAGCATTTCCCTCCTATTGTACAGTATAGAGCAGAAAGAAATAAAGCAGAGTGGGAACATGGAAGTGGAGGTGCTGTAGAGTCCTTGACTGCAGAAAACACGCCGCTGGAGGGGGCGGGAAGGAGGCGTCTTTGGGTACATGTGCAGTGTTTTGCACCGAGATGTGTCCTACGCTCTGGTAGCTCTAACCAAAAGCCGTGTGGAATGGGCAGATTCCATCTCTAGATGAGAGTCTGGAAATTAGAAACAGATATGGCTGATCCTGCTGTAGGTTATGCACATGGACTCAGGGATCTTCTCAGTCTGCTTCCAGCTCTGTGTGGTTCTGATGCATTTTCCTAGGCTTCTGCTGCAGCTAGAACAGCCCTATGTTGTTCTTGCTTTGGATGCAAGAAATGTATGACAGAGAGTAACACTAAAAAAAAAAAAAAAAAAAAAAAAAAAAAAAAGCTAAAAGTCTTCCAGCAATTTAGTTCAAAATTGTATGCACCTGTAAGAAAGTTGGTTTGGAAGATGTACCTCAGATGCCCTAAAAAGTGCTGAGACAGTGTGGTAAGGACTGTTAGCTCACAGGTGTGTGTCTTTTAACTGGAGGCATTTTGGGTTGTAAGGCAAAGGGGAAGAAGAACAATGTTTTCTACTTGTTTTTCACTTTATTAATTTGCTTATAATTATTCATTATTACATTATTCATTTTTACAAATGCAGGATGTTTTTCTGTGAGTGGTAGAACTGATTATCCTGATTTGAATTTGATTCTCCTCTTTGTGGATTCCATGATGTCTAAAATGCTCAGAGTGCGTCTTTATCTTTAGGCACTAACTTGATTCCCCTTTACCCGGGCAGATATTTTTGTGAGATATAGAACTTGAAATTGAGACATTTGTCCCTCTTTGAGATATGGACAAAATGATGGCAAAGGTCTGCAAGTTATTAGGAAGAGGCAGGAGCTGAGACCCAGTGTAATTATAGGTTCTTCCCCTTAAAAAATCAAGCTAAAAACTGTGTGTTGATCCCTTTACAACATCCTTCTAGCATTATTTCAAATGCTAGAAGTACATTGTGCTTTAAAGTGCAAATCAAGTCACATGTACTCACTGACCTCTTCTTTGACCTGACCAACTCCTTCCACAAAGGGTCTCCTCTCAGAGCCGCTCAGAGGTGGTGCTCTGTGTGGTTGGGACTGTAGTGCTCTGGCATTCAGGCCTCATGGCTGTTCTGAAAACTGACATTCTGTTCACATGTCTGTCACAAGCTGCTCCCTGCAAAAAGAGATGAAGTAGATTAGGACTCTCCAGCCTGGAAAAGAGAGCGCTAAGCAGGTTGTGCAATGAAGAGCAGTGTGAAAAAGGTGAGTAATAATCAAACATTTGCTATTTCTCACAATTCATATCTTGCAGCTTCAAGTAGGATATTGTAAGATGTTGTAGAGGCAAAATAAAGGAAAAATCTAGTAGCACATAAAGTATATGTGAAGCCGTAAAGCACAGATTGCCAGAAGCTGCAAGGATGTCCACTGATGTGCTCTTAAAATTATTCCATCAGCAATCCTCGCTGTAATGCTGTCAGACTAAGGAAGCTGGGCTAGATGAACAACTGAGCAGAAGAGAACTCTGGAGGGAGGTGACAATCTTAGGAGACCCAGGTTCCTTATTATTTTTCAAAGCATCCTTTTCCTTACAGGCAACTTTGTGCCTCTGTTCTTTAGAATCTAAACTATGATTTTTCATGGCTGGAGTCATTCCCTAACATGTTTGGGATGTAACTGAATTTTCCTAAGTACTTCTCTGTGCATTGCATTTTCTCTATGTGGCAATAAAAGAGTGGGAAGGGGAGTCTGTATGTGTGTGTGGGCAAACAGTAGAAGGAAGAGGCTAGGGAAAATTTAGGCAGTCTCTCATTTAAAAATAAATGAAATAAGCAGGAAAACAAATACACAGATGCTGAGAACTTGGCCACGCTGTTGAGAAGCTTTGGGATTTCCCGTTCAGTAACTGGCCGGAATATCAGCTTTTGGGAATAGACTTACTAGCTTCAGTCCTGAAGCTGAGTTGGTTGTTTGCTGTAGTTGGCATCCAATCCAGAGAATAGATGTAGGAATGTAGACTCAAGAGATATTGCTGCTCAAGAGTTGCTATGGATATTAGGAAATTGTGCCAGAAAATCATTAAATCTCAGTCCAGAAACACTATGGATTTCCAGCCCGTAGTCATATGGCACAGATGCTCCCTTTGGGCTGAACACGACTGTTCGCTCATGCAGCAGATGGACCCCTTGGAATACAGAAGCAAGGGCTGCGATATTGCCTGCAACCTGGAAGCATGGGTTGATTAATCGCATAAACTTCTTGCATCCAGTATGGACAGAGTCTCCTTTGCCGTATTAGTCATAGAAGATACCAATCCATGAGTTCTTACGCTTCATATGTGCACAAAGAGGTGAGATGTGGCAGGGATTTTCTGACTGAGAATTGCTTTGGAGGTGCTGGAGCTTGAATGATGTGTTGATGTGTTGGGATAGGTTACATCAAGCAGCTGTTGTAGGAGAAAGCCAGGTCTATTCCTCCTGTGACTTGTTACCTTGCATAGAAATAGGAGCTGCTTCTGCCCTCTCGAATGCTGCTAGACGAATGGTGCCCCTGCCACACTTTTGAGGGGAGCAGACGTATCCTTCCCAAGAGCAGTGATTGCACTCAGAGTGATTCTTGAAACTCCATCTTGGCTAGTCCCCTCTCTCCCCACATCAGAACAGATGGGATATTTGAGTTGTCTGTGATGCAAAAACTTCTTTTAAGGAATCTGAAATTTCATAGACTTCTGCCCTTCCTGTTAAGGCTGAAATAGCTGAAATTGTTGGCATTTTGGTGGTTGGACTGAGGCGGGGCGAAGGCAGAGGCAGAAGGATGATATTGTATATCCATTACTGTATTGCCATAGGCTTTGTAAGCCACTTATTTAGGTTTAAGCCAGTGTACCTAGGCCTTAGTATGTTGGTATTAAGGTGCGTTCATGTGTTGAACACAGTTATTCATAAATGATCTGTGAGGGTAGTACAACCCTTCTTGCCTTTAGGTTCATACTGGCCTGAATGCATCGATAAATACATGCATTTCTATCCCTATCTACAACTCCTAGAGTACTTCGATCTGATTGCTGCAGTTAGTGTTGATTTTGCTTTGATGGAGTTTTGATGAAGTTGTCCTATTTTTACTTGACTGGCATCCTGCCCTTGCTATTGCAAACGCTGACAGTACTTGTCAAGGACACTGCTAGGAACTTCAGTTCCTTTAAGTGACCTAGGGGGTGGGGAAAAAAAAGGCAGATTTGCATTAAATCCTCCTTGGCAGATGGGTGAATGGCACACCTTGCTGGATGTCCTAGAAATACCAGAGATTTGCAATTAGTAATAGAAATCTGATCTGAAATATCTTAGGAATCCTGGATCCTGGCACTGTTTCATCACTGTAGCATCAGTGGGCAGACCAAACACATGATAATATTGCCATCCTTATTAAACCAAGATTCGTCTGCATATTCCAGTTCTTCTAACAAATACAAATGAAGAGAGCATCATGTGGTTTACATAATGATCACTGTGATGGGATTGGCATTAACAGTTTCCCTCATTAGAGAGAAGCATACTGAGTTGTTTCATGAGTTTTCTTCTCAGTGCTTCTTGAGTTATGGAGCGCAAAGAAGTGAAAGAAAAGTGTCCTTAGTCCCTACCCTTTCATCTCTATGCATTTTTTTTATTTGTGAAAATACTCCATAACGTTTTCCAAAGAAATTAGCCGAAAGTGTTCTTCCTTGCTAAATAGAGCTGACCTTTTAAATCCTGCTTTCTACCCACACACTTTATAGATGCTATTAGATTTTACTTTCAGTTGTAACTTTTAAGAAATGATGATAATTTCTGACTTTTTCCTCTTTCTCTTTTAGTACTGAACTTATGTTACTTCATGTGTTGTGGTGTTGAAATGGACCTTAGGGAAATTAATTACTATTGCAGGTGAAGGGTGTTCAGATAAATCCGTTGATTTCTCTTTTTGCATTTCCCAAATCTCCTCTAAGATTTAATGTATGCCCTACAGCAGAAGCTATACTTTATATGAATTTTTTTTTGAAGCTGGCCATGCAAATGAGAAAATATCCCAGCTAATTATTCCCAGTGAGTTTTAATTTTTTTATTACAGTCCCAGGCTGGAATTGAAAAAGCAAGCAGTTGATATTGCATTCATGCCCATATAAATATCTGCAGTGCGTTGCAGAAGAAATCAAAAATTTCATCATATGGCATTTGTTCTTTTCATTCTCTTGTATTCACATCTTCAGTATTTAATGTCATTTCTTCAGTGATGACAGTTATTTCATAGTCTGAATGATTTTCTCCTTTCGTTAAAGTTCCTTTTATGTTTCTCCCTTCTTGTTTTTATTGTAGTGACTTGTACCATTTTAGATCACCCTTGATTTTTCTCACGATCAAACCTGGGACCAGTTGAGTACATAAGAAGCGACGTCATCAGTCTTGTTTTACAACGCTTCCGATTTTGAGTCAATCCAAAAGTAGATCTGAATATTGTTTGTTTGTATCTCTGTTTTTAGCCAAAACGAAGTGTTTTCACTGCATACCTTCAAATCCTGTAATAGCTGGATCTTTTTTTTTTTTCTGGGATGTATTCCATTAAAATGCAACATGTACTGGCAAGTTGGTTATAGTTGTGTAGTTTGATAGTCTAGGTTATAGCTCCTCTGATCTTGTGTCACCTTGAAAAGATCACTTCAGTCCTGTGAACAATTATTTTTCCCCTTCACTTTCTGTCTTTCTTGCCTTTTTCAAATGTAGACTATGCTGAGCAAGTTTATAAATAGAACATGACACAATGAAGCTCGAGGTCTCCTTTCAGTTTCTATTTTATGGAAAAAAAATATATATGGACAGGTTTTCAAAAAGTTTCCCTTTCTCATCTTTGTTTTAATAGTTTCTAAAACAGACAGCTTTGCTTTTGTGTGCAAAAAGAAAAGGCATTATGGTTAGAAATTACTATTCCTTTTTCATCAAATATTCCTTACAAAATGTAGCTTTGTCCCCTTTCTCTCTACTAACAAGAAAGCAATCCAGAATCACTGGAAATTATGATATGAAAAGAGAAGGGGAAATAATATCCTAAATCTAAACACTGGTGTTTAGCAAGGAAAGAAAAGATGTGGCCTTCTCTGCCAAAATTATAATTTCATGTATTACTCATTTTTAAAGGCCAATATGCAGTGGGGAAAAAATAGCATTAAGAAGTAGAGAAATGCATGATGTTCTGTGAGGGTGAGGAACTAACTGGCTTCCAGAAACAATGTTTCTATATCACAAATTAGAGTTGCTAACATGAAATAAATTAACCATT
This sequence comes from Nothocercus julius, assembly GCA_013398735.1. NCBI lineage: Eukaryota > Metazoa > Chordata > Aves > Tinamiformes > Tinamidae > Nothocercus > Nothocercus julius. The sequence continues at coordinate 6,165,222 of VZSV01000018.1, read as the reverse complement.
TTTGGTAGCTTATTTTGAAGTGTGGCTCTTCAAAAATTAATGGTAGAGAGGAAGGGCAGGATAGGGAAAAAATTAGTAATGAACAAGAAAATAACTTGAGCAATCTCTAAATCTTGAGCGTTAGACTTCAGCTATTTATATAAAATCCTGCAGACCATCCCCACATCATTCCATGTTGTTTCCAGTGTTTTTATTGCCCGAATAATGCAGCTAATGACAGAGCTTCCTCTCTGTCACTGTTTAAGGGCTGACTGATAATTATGCGTAGTAAAAGCGCTGTGGAAGAACATTCTGCTGCTGGACTGTTACGAGTTTTGTCAGAAGAGCTCTTTCCGTGGGTCGTTACAAAACAAGAACATGCTTGTGCAAAGCACAGCCTGTGTAAAGAAAAACTGACAGTCAAACTGGAAGAAGCTACCTCTGAAGAGGGGAGAGTTCTCTCCTCTATCTTTCTCTAAATGTGGATTAAAATGCATGTTCATATTATTCGACGAGAATGCCATGTGTCTGTTTTGACTGCTCTACCTTAATTTTAGGTCTTTTTGTTTTCCTGGACTGTGCATCACATGTGCATCACCAGTTTCAGAAAGCAGTGATTCAGGTCCATGAATGATGTGATGGTCTATAGAAATACTGTGTTTTGGTGCAAAATACAGACAGGCTTTTCAAACTCATCTGTCATACTCGCATCACCACAATTGAATTGGAGACACATTTTCTTTCAACTTAGTTGCTCTATATTGTCATCAGGTAAATGAAATTTGAATGCAACACTATTTTCATGCCTCATGTAGAAGTAAATAAATAAGCTTAACTTATCTGGAAAAGAAAATGACTAAGATCAACGCTGATCTGTTCCCTTAAGATATGTTTAGTAAATGCTGTGAGAGGTAGCTGCAGAACTAGTTTGACCAGCATGAACTCCTTCCAGTACCTGCAGTAACCCCGTACATGCAGAAGACTGCTGGAGTCAGAAATACCTTAGACTCCTAGACGGGGGGAGAGAGAGAGAAGTTGGAAGATCCTTGACAGCAATGCCAAGTGTCACATTTTTGCTATCCTACAAGTACTTTGTCAGTGAAGTTGCAGAAGTTTGAGAGGTGAGAGAGCAGCTCTATGGTGTGTCCTGTTAAGAATTATAAATTTATTGTTGCCTTTTCTATGGGCAAGCAATGATTAAAACAATGACTAATGTTTACTCACTTGAAATATTAGACACGTTACACTGGCAGGAAGCTTCAAATTCTGCCATCTTTTGTTGTGGAAGAGATAGACAGTAGCTCTTCAGGATTTATGAGTTAAGGGCATTCCCAGTTCTTTCATGGTAGGGGGGCTATTGTAGTATCTCTTGAAGTCTGACTGGAATGGAGAGTTGATATTCTAGAAGGAACGTAGTACTTTTTACCCTTGTTGCTATTCCTTTGCAGTTGAAATACATGTGACATGTAATCCCATAGCATACTAAAGGCCAACTGCAGGGATGCATGTAGGATGTAATATCCTGGCGTTGTTTATTTGCTTTTTGCAGATGGCTTTTCTGCTTTTGTTTTGTAAAATGATGAATTCTAAATGAAACAGCTGTCTGTGCAGGATGGTTTATTTGTCTTTTCTTCCCCCCCCCCCCACATTTATTTATATGAAATCCTTTCTGCTGATGCCAAGCCAAGCTGTCAGCACATTTACCTCTATTAAAAATGTAGGTGTTCTAACAGCAAAACAATCAAACCTAAAAAACAGCCTTTTAGATAACATTCTTTTCCTTCTACTCTTGCCAAACTCAGGACAGCTTCCTCCCGTTATTCTGTCCTGTAGGCAGTTGAAGTCAAGGTCAGAGCTTCTAAATGTTGGTCTTGACTGTGGTTTTCAAGTTGTGAATTTGACAGTCAAGACAGACAGCAAAGGGAGTGATAGTATTTAGAAATTCACTTAATAAAATTTTTACAAATGACAGAAAGAAGAGAAATCTATCTTTGTGGAAAACTGGTAAAATGATCAAAATCACATTTTTCCCCCCTTTAGATGTTTTTATGCCCTTGTAGTGTGATGGAAGGAGCAGCAGTCAGCAAGCTCATATTTCCCTTGTCCTTTTTTGTACTTTGTAACTTTTCATAGCCTAATGAATTTAGGAAATACAAGTGCATGGCTAAAAAGAAACATATATATATATGCTGCACCATTTTTTTAGAAGCTGAGAATCAGTTTTTTAAATATGGAGATGAGTGATGACATGGTGCAAATATAGTCTTAATATTGAGATTTTTAGCCAATCTTTCTCTCTTCCTCCCTCCATCTGGTAGTGTTTTTTTTTCGGGGGGGGTGGGGGGAGTGTTGGGGGAGGTTCCTCTTCAGTTATTTAGTTATATAGTAATTGTTGCAGTACTTGCAACATACTAATTGATCTAACTTGCTACTTTTTCTCTAGCTGAAGCCACAAATGGATGTTGAGGGGTCTGGGGCAAGGATAAAAATAGGAGTGTGCTTCTGAAATGCTTTGTTTTTTAATACTTTCTCAACTTTACATTGCTTTCCCCTCGATGAACCTCAGGTTGCTATAGTTTGTCTATGTAATAATATTGGTGGATCTCTCGTCTGGTTTCCCCTGAAACCTGTTTCTTGAATGCAAAATATCCTTCAATAAGGAATTTCACTGATTTACTTTTGTTCTACAGAACAAGACAAAATTTTATGCCCTTTCGGCTGGTCCAGATCTATTTAGTTTATTGAAATTACTTCATTTTAGCAAGACAAAGATAATAGGCTGTGACAGTAACCCCATGTTTTGTCGTACTGTACGTGCCTACTGTAGGAAGGCATCAGCGTTGATATTAGATTTTGTTGATACACATAGAATAACTGCACTCCTTAAATGTGCAAACCTACTGAAAGAAAGCTAATTTAAAGCAAGTGCTGTCTATGTGGGTATTTTTTGCATATATATTTGTGTCATGGTACTGTGTTCTAGGAACTAAGTGGTTGTTTCAGAGTCATGCAAATGGATGTCTTAATACGGAGCGTATGTGCTCCCTCTAACTCTATCCCTCTGTCTTTTCCTGGTTGTCTTTCTCTTCCTGGTAGTTCTCACTTTCCCCTTTGTTTGGGAAGAATAAAAATTGCTGCAGGCAGAGTGTGTTGCACTGACCGTACCAAGTCTAATAGGTGCTTACTGAAAGTGCTGGGATTTTTTTTCAGTCAGCTGTAACATCAAATGTATAGAACTCCCTCAGCCTTCCCACTCAGGTAATTCTGTCATTCTTATTTCTTCATCATTGCTATCAAAGGGCTGAATTTTGCCCTCCACTGCATATGCGGTTTGTCCTTTGAATTCAAAGGAAGCACACATGCATTTTTAGAGGTACTTCTTTCATCTAAAGATAGCGTATGTGTCTGTGCAGGCTGTGCCCGTTGCTCTCTTAGACGGCTCTCTGTGTGTGTTTGGCATTTTGACAGAAGAAGGGAAAGTTGTATTTGATTCATTTAGGTTTTTTTATAAGACCCGTTCACCATGGGACATTGTATGAATTAGTCTGGGAGCCGGGAGACAAGAATTCCTGGTCTGTCACAAACTATCTTAGGCAAATTATTAAATTTCAGAGAGTCCCATTTATCATACTCAGAAAAACAGGACTGGGCTGTTTGTTCATTTCAATCGCAGATGAGCCAGGGACTGTCTGATGCAAAATTTTGTCTATAAAACTTTGTGATACCACTGTGATCATGTCTAAAATTGCTCAGTTCTACTAGAATGCAAATATTAACATGGATTTTAAGATATAAATATATATTTAAATCCTTCAACATGAGATTCTGAAACAGTTGGCAAATGAAGCAACTAGTGATTTGTCCATCCCCCGATTAATTTTAATCATAGCTATTTCTTAATTTTGACTTCTCTGGCAATTAGGATTTATTTAACTTATAATGAAGATACAACTGCTGCTTTAGAATAGGATTATGGGTAATTATTAAAGTACAGTTGCAAAGAAATTTGCTTCATAAGCTTTTAGAAGGGTTAGTTATCTGACCAAAAAACAAGATCAATGCAGTTGGTGTTAATTAAAGCAAATAGACTAAGGAATGAAAAAGATTTAATCCTGAATTTATGAATATCATTAAAAGCTTGCATAGTTAATTCAGCCTGTGGTTTGTGCATTGTTTAGGGAAGAAAAAGTGTGATTGGAAGACAAATGGAACTAAGTGACCTTCAGCTTTGTAAAGCCTTTAAAAAGAAACTCTTAATGGAATAAATGTGTCTAAGCCTCTGATACGGGCCTTGGGCAAACCACAAATGACTGGCAATTAGTTTTATTGCATGGGGTTAATTAATAAGAGGCAGCTTAAAAATAGGCATAAAGCATATTTGTCCAGTATACTGATGATGTAAATTATGATAATAATAGAGCATTGATATTTTTGCTTTTCCTAAAAGCATTAGAAACATGAGAATATTTGTTATCTCCAGCAACAAATGTGGATGTGAATATAACGGCTGCTGCTGTACAAGTGACACAAATGCCACTTCCCTGCCAGGGAGCAGGGAGAAGTATTGCAATGCGCTGGGGGCCAGGGCAGACATGGCCAGAGCACGGGTATGAGCAAGTCTGCTCTTACTGGCAAAATCCACGCGTATCGCTGCAGAGCTGCCGAGGCACTGCACTTCTCAGCTCATGATTAGATGCCCAAGTCCTTCCCCTTCTTAGACTTCCTGTCCTGTCAGGACTGGACAAAAAAGTGAGTCTTGTTTGCAGTGTTTGTGTTTGGGGTGTCTTTGTGTATTTTCCTATTTTTAGCTATGTGAATAAAAAGCCCTAAAGGGGCACCCACTACAGCTGGAGAGACAAGTTGGATTTTGTCCAAGACACCACCTTCTTTCCCCCACAGTATGGCTTGGCTTCAACACGGCAGTTTTCAGGCACGTGTCCTCCAGGGCACTGCAAAAAATTCCCTGGTGAACACAAAAAAACAGAAATGTCTCTAGTGCTCCTTTCTCATTCCCTGATTGAGCCTAATGATTAACAGATGTCCTAAAAATGATTTTTTATAAGAGCAATATATCTTTTAATTGCTTTAATGGATGTTACTGTTAGCTATAAAGAACCTTATTTCTTCCTGAATCCCTTATGTCTCAATTGATTAATAATGAATAATGATTATAATAACAAGCATTCATAAAATGAATTGATATTTTATATTAATATTTTTATATGCTATATAATTTTATGTATAATGGCATAAATAATGATCAAGTAAATGTGAGAGTAAGAACAAATCTCACTCATACGCAGATAGATGAGTATATCAGAAGTCTCCTTATGTTTGCGTGCACCATACTAAAGGTAAGAGGTTGGTCTTATGGAGCTCTCTGCACATACAGAATTTTTTTCAGGTGTTTGGTGTTTGCTAGCTCCTAATAGCCTTGCATGCAGTGAAGCAAATACCTTTTTAGGCGGTAGGACTCAAGAGACGGTGGAAGACTGAGAAAGACGTTGGCTGTTAGTGTCATGCAGGTTTTTGCATCCATGCTGCAATTAGGCACAGGCATGAAAAGTGATTAAATTGTCAGAATTATGGAAGAAATGGACTAAAAGCCACGCTTAAAGGCAGTTTGCCTAGTTAAATGCAAAAACGTTCACTAAGGATGGTATGAATTACAAGAAAATCAGGTTTTCAGTCTTCAGCACAAATCTAGGTAACATCAGTGATTTTGTAGCTGACTTAACGCTAAGGAAAGATCTGGACCGCAGAAAGCATTTTTCTATTGAATTGCAACAAGAGAGACCCTAATTAAGTGCTGGTGTGTATAAGATGAATTGATAGTCTTTGTTTTCTAACCACCCACCCACCAAAAGTGAACCAGCCCTGTAAACAACTTATTTTTCAAAAGCCAAGTGTACAATGTGAAAGACATTATCTAATATACAGTAAAGGAAAGAGAGGGGAAAGGAGGGGAGGGGGGAGGAAAAAAAAAAAAAAAAAAAAAAGGAACATGCTCTATTTCCATTTAGGCTGCTGTAACTCCATTGCTACCTGGATTTATACTGGTGTATTTTAGATCTGCATTCACCCCTTGCCCTGTAGTCTTAATTTGTCTCCAGCAGGTATCTTTCTATTCAGTTTCCAAGCTACATACTGTTATGTCTCTCTCCTTTTAATAATTTGTTTTGCAATCATACTATGGAGGAATACTGACCAGAATGAGAAAAAGAAAGAGTGCAGAACTCATAATAGAAGCGAATTTTCCCCTCGCTTTTGAGATTTTCATGTTGTTTGTGTTACCGTAGATGAAATACAGCGTAATTCTGATAAGTGATTCCTATTTAGTCGTACAGTGGATTCTCCTTTGAAATAAGTTCTTCACCTTATTTTCACCTTTTATTTGTCCACTCTCTCTGATGAGAAAGTTGGTGACACTTTAAATGCTAACAAGTGGAGAAGTGGAATATTTTTATTGAGAGGTTGCATTTGCTTGTAGGATACATTCAGATATTGTTGTCTTCAATGCTTGTTTGAAGTGAACCACAGATCAGAGGAATAATTTTTTTTTTTTTTTAAATGTCTTCCTTTAGATGTTTGCCCAACTATTGTGAACATGGAGGGAAATGTTCTCAGTCCTGGAGTACCTTTTACTGTGATTGTAATGATACAGGCTACATGGGAGCTACCTGTCATAACTGTAAGTAAGCCCATACAAATGGTGTTTTCTGTTACAGCTGGTTTGCACAAATTCTGTGAGATGTCACCTCTCCGTATTATGGGATGTGGCATGCCCTGATGAGATTGAAAAAGCTCAGGTGTTGGTCTAGGAATAGCAAAGTAATCCATTTGCAATATGCCTGTTTCTTTGCAAATATTTTGGAGAAAACAAAAGCAGCGTTTTAATTTTTTTGATTGTTTTCCACATTTTTTTTCTCTCATATTGTATACTGATTTGGAAAATCTTAGAAAAATGCATATATGTACCTGCTCATTGGAGACAGATTTATTAGGCATTCAGTTGAATTTAGCGAGGATAAGCTTGTTTGCTGAAGGGTGATTTTAATCCATGATTGAGACTATATGTCAGTTTTGGCAGCAGTAATGGATGCCAGTGATACAACAAATATTTACTCTTAAGTAATATATCTGCTGTTGGGTTTTAGTGCCAAATACGTGTAGGCATATACAAGATGGATGGGCCTTCTTTGCTTTTGGTTATCTGGAAGTTTCTGTATTAAGAACTCTCATTTCATGAGAATCTTATGAGAATTTTGGACCTTTGTTATTTAGCCTGTAATTTTTCTGTGTCTTTTTCTGCTTTTTTTTTTTAAGTGCTTGAATTGATTTTGTCTTAAATCATAACAATCTATGTGATCTATTGTATTACTATGGACATTTAAAAAAAAAAAAAAAAAAAAATCCCTAAAGCTCTAATGGGTCCATAGATTTGGTGGTGAGGAAGCTTTGTGTGAGACGTGATAGGAGGCCATCCAAATTTGGCCAGTTCGTGAGCCTATGAAAGTCAGTTTGTGTATTTTCAGTAAAGACTGAGAGTCTCAAAAACCCCATTTCTTCCAAGGACTTCAGTGGATCACAACTCCTGCTGAATATGCGTCATTCTTTCAGGGAGTGACTGAGCATATTGTAATGGAACAGTAAGGATGAGGTGCAGGAAGTACCAGGAACTCAGCTGATATCTACAAGGCTGGAACGTTATCTGTATATACAACACTTACGTAAACACTTCTTTAGTAAACAACTAGTATGTGATTTCAATCTGAATTCTTTGCTGTTATGAGTAAGCACATTGTGTGAAACAGTGGCAGTATGTAAAACCAGGCACCTACTGAAATCTGCAGCAAGGAGTATCAAGGTGAATAATATGTTTAAAAAAAAAAAAGTGTGTGTGTATAGTGTAAAACAGTAGAGACGCAGCACTCTAGAAAAGCCGATAAAAATAGTCAGAAGGAGGAAGCCAAAAATAGAGCCTGTTTGTACAATTGAACTAAAGGGGAAATCATTTAAAAAATGAACGTAAAACTTTCTATCTTGTCACCAAAGAAGAAAGCGGAGAAGGAGCAAGTGAGATTAACAATTTCAGGAAAACCTATCACTGCCCCAGTTGTTTGAGCACTTAGACCACAGATAGGTTGAGACTGGTGAGATGCATTTTTTCCCCTGTAAGCTAATAACAGAGAAGGGAAGAAAAAGGTACTTAGTGGTTTGAAGATGAGAATATTAGCAACCACACTGCAACTCCTGGGACCTTAATGGTTTGCTAATTAAAGATGAAAGCATTTGTGGCATGGGGCATGCAGCTTACGGGAGGGACTGTTGAGAGGTCTGTTCATAGATGAATGTCTTCCAAGCAGTGAGGACACCTGAACTCTACGCTGCAAGTACAACGGAAGCTAAGGCAGAAATTCTGCTTTGTTGGGCCGAGCCAGATGAAGGATGGTGAGAGAGAAGTGCTGAGTGAGTTAAGGTTTGCTGATATGAAAACTCTCCCAAAAGTTTCCCAGAGATGCGTTAGGCCTTTACAGCAGATCAAGCTGCACACGTGTGGTGTATGCTATTCAGCTCTTCAGCTTATTTGCAACCATATTATCAACAGCTAATTTGATTCCAGCTAGATTGTGGAGCCAGCTGCACGCTAATCCAAGCAACACTGATAAATAGCGCCATTAGGTTGGTAAAATGCATTTTGTGTGCTTGAGACATACGATGAAACTATTTCAAAGCTGGTGGGCAAATGCAGGCCCTTGATAAGAAACCTACAGAACATGAGACGTTATCGCTTTTAGCTGATAGCAGTTGACATGCAGGAGTACCTTGTAGGCTGGGAATGAAAGCCTCAGATCTGATCACAGTTGTAGCTACAGAATATCTGCAGTAAACAGGCAGCTCCTCCAGTCTTGTAATTCACTGCAGCTCTGTCGAAGTAAAATATCTGATTTCTTAAGGTTTGAAACATTATCTCAGCAGATTTTGATTTTTACATTAACATGGAGGCAGACAGGCCTGAAATGGAACTTGTACCACTATAGAGAAGTCATTTCTTCTATTAAACTGCCCTTCGGACCCCAAAATCCCACATCTGTACAGCAACAGTAGAAAGATATCGCTGACAATCTGCTCAAAGCCAAACATCCTGTGAATATTTTCATTGTGATCTGGATTTTTTTTCTTTCTTATCAGTGTGTTTTTATTTTTTAAATCCTTTTGTTTTGGGGAGGGGAATCATTTTTAAGAGATGGACGTGCTGCTGGTTGAGCAATGTAAAAGAGGACCATTCTTTGCCATGTTTTCAGGAGAAACTGTATCATGTGTATCTACAAACTGGAACTTGTTGATTTAATATTTTATTAGCTCAGATTGGAAGACTTTACCATTTTAAGAACTGAGGTGGATTGCCTCTAACTTACTGCCACTATCTGTCATGCACAAGTAATGCACTTTGGTGATACAGATACTGTCTTGCTAGCTTCTTCAAGCATTCAAAGGGCACAGTGGTTCATGCTGCAAGGAACAGGTAATAATACGGACTATTTGTACTCCAAGGAGTTTATGGTTAAGTTTACGAGGAAGGAGAACAGACAGGCTTATGTAGGTGATGGAGCACCAGAAAGCAGCGAGGAAGCCTTGAATCAGCATCATAGGCAGTGGTTTCAGTCTTCCAGGTACGTAATTATTGTTAGGCTTCCTTGTAGCCCAAAAGTCATAAGGTAGAGATTAGAAAGAGGAAGAAATTGAATGGTTGCAGGTGTGAAGGAGTGACATGGGAGAAAGCAATAATGTGCTTATTTGAAAAATGTGAGGCTATGGCCAGAGCAGTTTGACACTTCTGACAGGGCAAAAATAGAAGTCATGACAGGTAGACATGATGGAAATATGTCATGAAAAGCAGGGGTAAATAGTTTGTATTTAGTGTAACACAGGATGAGTAGACTGGCAAGACAGAACAGCAATTTGGTAGAAGAGACAAGTTAGGACGGTTTTTGTACAAGCATGTCAGATTCTTAAAAGTGGGACAAGATTTTGTCATAACTGAAGATGGGACTAGCTGGTGCTCAGACTTGAGTGGATAAAGAGGAAGGCACATGCCTTGATATGTTTAAAGAACCAGCTGGGTCTAGACATGGCACCAGTGTAATCTTTCCAAGAGACTATTGCTTTTCTGCAGAACTCATATATCCCACTGCTTATTCAAAATTACTTATGCTTCTGAAACTCCTTCCTCAAAAAAACAACTAGCAACAAAAAAATCCCAAAAAACTATTCAGAAGACTAGTTCACTCATCTTCCTTCCCCATCCTCCTTACCATGACTTTTTGCTCTCTCATTTTCACACTTGTTCTTGCATCTTTTCTGTTATTTCTGCATATGAAATCCAGATGTGTCTGCTACGTCTGTCATCTCATTGTCAACATTTCGGTCTAAGAAGAGAGACTGCAGCTACATGGAGAATTATTAACTCTGGCTGTAGATTGGCCTAGCAGCCAGTTCTACATTCTTCACCATGACTCAGGGTTTTATCTGTTCCTTGAGGATGGTTATGCCAATTAAACCATTACAGAAGGCATGGCAATATATGTGGTAAAAGACGAGGCTTCACTGTGGAAAGGGTAGAGGGTGTGTTCCACTAAATCCTGTCCGTTCTGTGACAGACAGGTTTCACTCCAAAGTCTCATTTTGCCCTCTGCGCTCTCTTTCTCCCCCCCCTCCTGAATTTAGCCATAAATTCAAAGATAAACAGTGTTAAAACACATTAGTGTTTTCTAGGTCTCAGTACTTTATGGGAAGAGATGGAATGTTTTCTAAACTGGTAGTTTGTCTTGCACAGCTTTTTGCCTGATGCACAGGTCCATGTTTTTCTGTTTACCTGCTAATCCTCCTTCACAAGCTGTGCTCTGTGGAGTGTTACCACTGCTTTCCGAGTTTTTTTTTTGTTTTTTTTTTTCCCCTCCCATGTGGAAAAAGAATTTGAACTTGCCTCCTATTGTGGCAGCTTCCAGTGCAATTCGCATCTCCTTGTCAGCTAGTCACAGCCTTGATGAGCAATTCTGTTTTTATTTCTGTGCTATCTGTAGCTGTGAAACTCCAGCACAAGTGCCGGTGCCTTGCTGTCCTGTGTGTGTGTGGCTATGAAACTCAGTGGGAATTGCGGAGCTCATGCTGACTGGCCCCAGGTTCCTGTTCACACACTCTTGTGGGGAGCCTGGGGAGAGCTGGAGTCATGAAAGAACCCTCTATGACATTAAGGCAACGGTAGGGGCCGGGGGCTAGCTCACCTATGAATTTTGATTTTTTTTCAGTTTCTCAACCTCAGTAGGGAATGCTGTCCAACTTACAAGTATATAGGAAGGTGTGCAGTCTGTATCCTCTACTGAAATGATATGAATGCTTTCTCTTGACAGTATTATTTGCTCACTGCTACCTGAGCTGATCTGCAGCTAGGACAACACTTAGGAGATGCATTCTTTTTTCAAGCCTGTAAAATGCTGCTTTTTGGACTCTTAAATGTGCTTCACATAGCTTGCATTCACATGGCTTCCCTTGGCTGTTAGGTGATTAACTCAGCTGAAGACTTTTTACTGATCATTACCTTCCCTATTTCTACTGTGCAGTGAGTAACCTGCAGGCTGGCCCATTAGTTATTGCAGCAGTCTGATACAAGTGGGAGAGAATCCTTTATGCAATCCATATGCGAGCCTTAGGAAAATAGATAATATTATACTTCTGCCTTCTGTTTTTCTCTTCTAGATAGAAACACTGATGTTGGTAAACAGCTTAGAAAGCAGGCTGGGGTGAGATTCCGCTCATGTATTTTTTGCTGTTTGATGCTATCTAATCTAAGATAGTGGTTTCTTTTCCATATATAATACATAGGGAGAGAGTGAAGGTGAAAGACTGCAGAAGATAGGGTGTCCACAGTAAACTAATGAAACACTTTTGAAATGCTTGTTGCCTTCTATTGTCTATTAAGGAAGACTGTCTTACCTTAAACATGTAATGAGCAACTGAAAGTAGATCCAGATTATAAGTGTGTAGGTATTATAGTAGTAATTATACTATGTATTATATATGTAGGAATTATAGTAACAAATATATGTGATATTTCTATTTTAAAAATTCTTAGTTTAAAACTTGTATACGTCTATCTCATGCTATTAATTCTCTTTGTAATTATCATCTGATGATGAAAGCAATAGACCAGTGTAAAATGGCCATGAGATACAAACTGTTATACCTTTATTGCAAGGTAACTCTTAGTAAGCTTCTCTTTCTGTGAGTTATGTTACTGACTTAGAAAGCCTCATCTTTTCCTCCTGTATTTGCATTATTTTTGTATATGTGACAGTTTTCAGATGGCCTTCAATCTTGAGTGCATTTTTATTCTTCTGAAGAGCAGTGAACATTGATATAAAGAACAATGAGAAATATAAAAAGAAATGGTTTTATTCTTCATGTTTGAGGGATGTCAGCATGTCCCAGAGCTTTGTAAGGTGATAATTAACAGAATGTAATTTAATGCTGCATATTTGCTTTGGTATGGGATCAGTCTTGCACGTACAGGCATGCGTCTGTTGGCGTAGGCAATTGCTGAGGGAAATATCCATACAGTCATTGACATGACATAAATGTAACTTCAGGGTTTGGAAATGTTTCTTTAAATATGCTTACTGCATGTATCATTTTTTATCTGAAAAGCTTAATATAACTTCATCTACATCTTTAGTTGTTTTAGAGTTGCATCTAAAAAAAGCCAGCCATTGAGTTGGTAGCTGTTCTGTATTTCAAGGTAGGAAGATATGTTCACAGTTTAGTGACTGGGCTCATGAGCTTCAAAGAGTTTAAATCTGCTAGATTTCTGTTAGTGAATCTGGTCATGTAATTTACGTGACCCAAACAGCCAATTTTCCTGTCAGAGATTGTTAGAACAGAATTTTCTGTGTGTGTTTACAATTTTGAATTCTTTAACTAAGTAATGCACATGTTTATTATTCATATCAAGCCTTCAGCGCTGTACTTGGTGTTCCTGCATATTTTTATTCACAATGTGCTTCTGGCGTATAAATTTTCATCATTTATTTTGCATTAAGTTACTATCTTATTAATACTTTCCCTTCATTTTTTGCATCTGTAGACTTTCTGTCTGGATTTTTCAGTGTTCTTTTTTTTTTTTTTTTTTTAAAGTCTTTTATTTGCCTGTGGTTCATAAGTAATACAGAAGTTTTTCTGCCTTGGGACATTACTGCAGACCAAAATATGTAGGGCACTACCTCAGTACCAATTCTCTGACCTCCCCTTCCCCTCCGGCATTGCTTTTAGTGGTTTAGGTGTCCCTGACTGCTGTCTTGCAGCAGCAAGACTCGCGTCACCCGGGCCTGGCTTTGGGCACGAGCCGCTGCGGATGAAAGACTGACACGGCCGTCTTCCGACTCCACTGGGAATCGGCAGCAGAGCATTGGCGGACATGGCCTTTCATCCCAGAGGCCGGGGGAGGCTTATTCTGAATTATAGGAAATTGTGTAATCCCCAAATGTGATGGAAGGATCCCTCCTGAACAGCCGTTTAGATGACATTGCGGTAAAAGTCATTTTAAAGCTATCTGTGGAAATAAAGTGTTCTTTATCAGATGAGTAAATACATATTTTAAAAAGGGAAAATAAGCCATCTGTCATCCCGGCACATCACAGCAGAGGCTGCATTAGTCTGTCAACAGCAGAGCTGTCAAAATCCAGTTTTCGGGAGCACAGATTTCATTTTCTGGCATTTAACAAGACAATTGTATTATAAGAGTGAGCCTGACACTTGTTCCCAGAGTTCGTTGCCTCTACTAATCCCTGTGCTCTTGATGGAAGCAGGCGAGCAGAAACCTCCCCTCGCATGTTGTTTTATTTGTTATTTAGAAAGTTGATTGAGCGCTTGTTACTCTGCGTCTGTAGGAGCAAAGCTGCCGGGCTGAGGGTTAGCAGGGAGAGGGCGAAGTCATGGGCTCCGATGTGTCTCCCAGGAGCACGGAGCGCTTTGGTAGGAATGCTTAATGCAGCCCGCGAAGGGTTGAGCACTCACACATATCGACTCGCCCAAGGTCAGTCTGGAGGTGGCTGCGCATCCAGAAACGGGATCGACCTTTCTGCTCTAAGTCTGATTTTCCCCTTAGAACTTGCAAATAACAAAGATTATTTTAAGGATTATTGTTCTTCTTTGCATTGAAGATGCAAAGGATTAATAAGCAATCTATTGAATCCAGGAGGGTATCTGTCAGGATGCGTTTAGCTTATGATTTTTCATGAACGTACCCGATGGCTGTGTGTGAAAGCAACATGCCTCTGTGTGATACATTTTTACCTGGAGAGCAGACTGTGTCAGTGCATCCCAATGAAATAAAGAACTACCATTCTTAAGGTCTCTTTAATGTACTGTATCTGTTATATCACCATAAAACCTTATCTTCCTCAGAGTAATTGAAAATTATAGCTACTTTTGTCATATTATGAGAATCCAATCAAGATGCAGCAATAATTGTGCGGGATTCAACTTGATAATTATAAATAGTGCAGCTCAAATTCTGAACTGCTTCCTCAAAGTATTTGTAATGAAATGTTTGTGATCAGTATCTAAAGTAATTAGAAAAAGTGTTTATTAGGAAATAAATATTGGTAATTTTAAGATTTCTTTTTATTATTTAATCTTTGGAGGAAGATCATGCTCGTGTCTGTAAGATTTGACATGGGCACTCCTCTGATCAACATTAAACAAATTGTTTGTGATTTGGAGTTCCTGCTTTTGGTTGTCTACCAGTTACCTGCTGCTGGATGGAGAAGAGGTGGTTGCCTTGCTGTTTCTTCCAGTAAAACTGAAGTCTGGGCATTACTTTGACCTTTGCAGCAAGTCCAACACCCAGCACAAGCTTAAATGCAGAAAATAAAAGACTCTTAATAGGTGAGTGACAAATTTGCACAAAGAGAAGAGCCTTTAAATCTATTCCTGCCTTGATATTGTTTGTGGCAGTCTAAGTCTTTGATCAAGGAACACTCTTTTTAGCCAAAATAGAATCAGAGGTAGAAAATAAATTTGCAGTGGTCTGAGTGCTTTAATAGATTAGGATCATGAAAGGATGGGGGCAAAGCTGTTAACTACTACAGAAAACTTAAGTGAGCTGATGACCTCTCTGCCAGGGAACTCAACAAAAGAACAGTAAGTGTGTGTTTAGTGAAGGATATCATGAAATCTGCAGGTGAAGGGGGTACAGCAAAAGTAAGACTGGAAATAAGTATCAATATACTAAAAAAAAAAAAGAGCTGAATAAAAAGGTACTTTATTAGAAATAACAGAAGTTTGACCTTGTCCTGCAGACCTGTATGCACGTGCTCAATCACGTGCTGTTATAGTTAAAGATATCAGCTATGGCAAGGATAAGATCTCTTCTAGCTTTTAGACTGTAATTGAAAACAGTTGGGCTAAGAGATTCCAGATACTTCAGGGTTTGGCTGAGCAGTGATGGAATTGCTCATATTTAAAAGCAGTCGGGCTCTCACAGCGTGTTGAATCAAGGCTGAAGTTTCAATTGCAGAGCCAAGTTAGAGGGACCTGCAGCCCTGTTGGGTTTGATTGCTAGGGGTGCAGAGATCCTACTGCCTGTGTGCTGCCTGAACTAGCAATAAGGGCTTGATGCAGGAATTAGGAAGTGATGTGGCTCATTTCAAAGTGGGTTATTAATGGCATTGAAATCTCTTAATGTTTTTATGTCACTACAAAAAGCTAGTATGCTTTTTTTCTTATAAGTGGGAAAGATTTGTGTGTGGGCTTGAACTAAAAAATATGGGATGCATATGTTTAAGTTCAGAATCAGAACCAAAGCTTTGATTACTGAGCCTACAAATCTGTTTATCTTCCCTGGAGATGTAAGAGATCATTTAGAGTTGGTCTGACTGCGGGAATAATGTTTATTTTATAAATGCTGACAAAAGCTTGACAAACCATTTTTTAAGCACCTGGGAAGATAAGAGGGGGGGAACTAAAGGAAAAAAGTGGCCATTATGTTCAGTGAATATAATAGAACTTTAAATGACTGCTTGGGTGGAATATTGAATTGTTGATCTGAAAAGCTAGTTTAATTGGAGATATATGATTGAGATAGATATCTGAAGGAGAAATGTGAGCATATGTATTTCACAGAGGATTAAAAAGGGTTGGGAAATGGAACACTTTGACCTCTGTCAGTACTGTGTGTGTCTGAGTGCCATCAGCATGGCTCACGCTAGTGTGCAGATAAGAGCACACACAGCTTTTAGTGAAACAAACAGCTCTTGGATAGAAGAATGGCACTCTCAGGCTGCCTCTGTTTAAGTAGTTGGTGTCTGGGAGGGCTTTGAACGTCTTCTGAAAGGTAGCAGTAACCTTTACAAATTTTTTTTTTAGAGAGCACTGTTTTATTTTAGCTGCAAAAATGTTGGTATAAGGTGTAGCATTATTGTTTATAAGTGATTCTGGAAGGGGGAGAAGCAATAAAAAACATTCAATTCCTCTATGAGTAAAATAGATACTTTTGATATTCAGTTTCTCCTACTGGGACCTACTGTGAGTTGAGCTGTTCCTTTTTTTGGTTTCCTGCAATAGCTGCTGCTGTTGACTCTAGCCCATCAGCCAAGTTGTGCTCCCGTGACACCTTCTGTACTTTGTTTTTTGCTTACGCTGCAGTTACCTTGTGTTATTGCTGTGCTATTGCTGCAATAAAACAGCTTGTTCCTCAAAGGAAAAGCAACGGGATGGGAGCTGCAACCCAGCGAGGACTAGATGGACCACCGGGGGCTCCCAGCAAGGCCTAGAGTGGGTGATCTGTGGCTCTGTCCCTCTTCCAGCCCTGTATGGGTGGCGTCGTTGACAAGCGCAATTCCTCAGACCGGAGCATCCAGCTTGTCCTCTGTGTGGTTCACTAGTCAAAAAGTGTAAGACATGCAAATCTGCTCAAAACAATGTATTTAGTGGCCAATATCAGTTAAAAATCCAAAAAGATTTGGGAGAGTTAGAAGATGGAGGAGTGATGTGACTTTTAAATAAATGGCAACTTTTAAAAGCTTGATTTAAAAAAAAAAAAAAAAAAAAAAAAAAAAAAAAAACTAATTAAACATTTTAATGAGTGAGCAAGCTTTCAATGAGCCTATGAAGAATGTTATTTCTGGAAGTTTTGATCCCATTTTGGTGAGCATTTTAAAATTTGAAAACAAACTTGAGGCAGTGGAAGTATAAACGCAATTAAAAATGCTTCACAAAAGAGGTATTATGAAATCACCATTTTTTAAATTTAGAAATAATGCTGGCAAATTATTGACGAGTTCTGCTCTGAAGAAACTCTGATGAACAGCTCTCCCTCTTTATTAGAAAGGTATAATTACAGCAAACATTGTTTAACGCCAAAATGCCAGCGTTTGTCAACAGTTCCATAATTACAATTTTGCTTGCCGTTTGAAAGTGAGGCCCTATTACACGCATAAATGGTTGGTGAGTCTTTGATGATTTCCTGCTGTTCTCCAAATGATCACATCTCCTTTGGAGAAGCTTGGCACAAAATAGCATGTAAATCTGAATACAGTTTTCAAAGTTAAGACTCTGGGGTCTTACCAGTAGCAGCTGACTGTTTGTCTGGTTTTTGCTTTTGTATGACACTTATGATTGCATAAAGTGGAGAATGACTACAAAGAGATTTTGGCTTTCATTTAACCATAAAGACAAGTTCAAGTTGTTGTAATTGGAGTAACAGAGCTTTTGTTCAGGAAATAGGGCAACTATAGGCAATAAACTCAGCCTGCAAAAGGGCTGAGCAGACCTTGGAGAGGATGAGGTATCTGAATTGTCTTTGGGAGGTCTGCCAGTGCCTAAAAAACAAACAACCTTGATGCATTTTATACAGCATGAAGTAGCAAAAAAGAGAACTGAGCCATTGCCCATCCAGTCAAAAAGTGTGTGGTATCAAATGCTTATGGTACAGGCTTATGAGGCTTTCACTGTACAGCTACAAAGTAAATTGTCCACCAAAATGTTTTTTCTCTGAAGTCATGGTAGCTAGAATATGTTTTATGTACTAAAGCTTGCAGTTTATAGCCTTTTTCCACTTCTTCTCATATTGTTGCTTCATATTTACTGCTGAAATTCTGATACGACCACAAGGAAAACACATCAGGGTGGATTTTCTTCTTGAAGATATACCTGTAGTTTCACAGGAACTTGTGCATCCTTTCAGTTGAGCACCTCTGGCCTGAATTTTAGCCCTATACAGCTTATTTTTTTTCCAAAGATGCAGTGATAAAGGGTCCATCTAAAGATGAACAGAACATCTGTTTGCAGCTGTCAATGTTATTAATGATTGAGTCTTCACATCTTTCCTCATCAATTTGAAGAATATCTGTGCTACAGCCAAAATGACAATCAAAAAGAAGCAAAAAAATAAGGAAAAGAAAATAAGTTTATGATGAAAAATGAATTTCTAGCTGTCCCAGTGCACTGACACCACTTTAATTTTATGTCTGTCCCTTGCACTGCTTTTTGTCTACAAAAATGCTCAGCAAACAATTCAGGGAAGGCAATTGGCATAGTCCCTAATGAGACAAGATGAAGTGTCCTGTTGTGATGATGACGGCAAATTTACTAAGAAAACTGCAGTTTGACAACTTTGTGAATTGATCCTTGTTTCCTTGATTGCCTACTTAATCGCCTGTTACCATCTCTCTTCTGACCCTCCATATCCCCCTTGCTTTTGTCAGCACTTGAGCAGCTTAGGGACTCCCTGTAGCCTCTCAGATCATGAATACTGGAAGAATAGATTCTGGTTTGGTGATTTTGTTTTATTTGTGTTTAATTTGTACACTTGGCCTGCTGTCAAGGTGGGAATTCACAGATGATTGAGACTCTACAGTTCACTTTACATCAGGCTGATGAGTCCCAGGAAGAGGATTTCTTAATTTTGCTTACTAGAGGAGGGGGATACTAATTAAAACACCACCTCAGCAGGTGCTGAGTACCTTAAGCAGATTTTTAGTTCTGGGAAGTGTCTTGTTGAGCATGTTTAGCACTCGGAAATGGTCTCTCTGCAGCAGATCCCCCATCAGATAAGGAGTACACGAGCAGAAGCATATTTCAGCAAATGGTACCAGTGATGGATTTGGAAGGACTTGTGCAGTGTGGAGTGCACAAGAGAGGCTGAGGAGAGGCTGGACATCTCATGAGGAGATGGTTGCCTATGCTGAGTCTACGAGTCTCATCTTGAGATCTTTCTAGATGAAAAGCACTAAGAACTTTGCAGTTGTATTTACAACTTCAATTCAGCACAATATTGTGCTATCTCCAGTTAAAATCTACTGCTGTGATGCCTGAAGGATCCAAGGGGATTTGGAAAGAGATTTGCAGTGGCTAACAAACAGGATATTTGCAGGTTCTCCTGAGTACCTCCTATTGCTGTATAATGATGTGTGAATGTACAAATAGTGGTTAAGTATGCTCTTAAAGGATTAAAAAAAAAGAGATTTGACTTGAGGCAGCCAAAGGTGATGCCAAAATATATTCCAGTGAGTTGGTGCTCCTATTGGTAGTACTCTGAAGCTTACTCAGTGCAAGGCATAGGCTGATTTGTTTGCTTGCATTTCCGTGTCTATTGTGTCTTCCAAATAATTCTGTTTCAGAGAGAAAAAAGCAAGCTTTAATTTATTTGCTAACTCAGTCTGTGATTTTTACTGTATTTGCTGACAATTAGTTGAAAATAATAAACAAGCTGTTATGGATATGAAACTCAGCAGTATAATTAGGTAAGTGATAAGATGGAAAAAAAATCAATTATGCTACAAGGGGATTTAAGATCACTGTTGTTCAAGATCTGTGATTATACATATGACTCTGTTGCCACATGACTATTGTTTTAAAGGTGTTTTTTTTTTCTTTTTGCACCATTTGAAGTCAGAGCTACAGTATTTTGCCAAGCAACATGACTCAAAACCAAGAAAAGCTATTGACATGTGGAGGGTTTTTTCTCCAATTCTTGCTCTTGGTAGCATACTGTGTTGTTTTATTAACCTCTTGCGATTTTCATAAGAATTATCCTTCCATACAAGAATATTGATAAGCAGAGAGGAAGAGCTGAGTGTATAATTATAAAAGGTCTGAAGTGTAAATGTGTCACCCAGGATGGAGATGACTTCTGAGCATGAGGTTTTCTTTATTAGGGGCAACATTTATTTTGGGGTGACAAACAGTGATAAGGGGTTATAACTTCCTGTTCAACACTGTCCTTCAGAGAAGGGGAGAATTGGCAAATGTCTTCCGTGGAAGGAAGAATTAAGGGTGTGCACAGGTAGTAAATAAGGCATATGTGTGTGTGTGTTTATGGATATGTCTTTGAAATATCATTGTGTATATGTATATATGGAGCATTTACCTAACTGAATGGTGGCATGTTTGAAAGTTTGTATTTATTTGCTTAATTGTTTGCATACTTTAATTCAAAATAAGGTCAATACCTAGATCTGTAAAGCCAGCAGATACTCAAGTTCAATAAAGTAGTTAAATACATGCCTGATTTTGAGCACCTATTCTTACTGTAGTAAGTTTTTTAATGTGGTAATCAGTAGTAAACCAAAAGTTTGTGCTTATGATAGTGAAAATATCAAATGCTGTTATGTATGCCTGCCTATTCCCTCCTCATATGTGAAAGCAATACGTCTCTCTGAGAGTGTCTCTTTCTTTTTAAGCTGTCTATGAACAGTCATGTGAAGCTTATCGACACCAAGGGAAGACATCAGGTTTTTTCAACATTGATTCAGATGGAAGTGGACCACTTGGACCGCTCCACGTTTTTTGCAATATAACAGGTAATGCTCCAACAGTATATGGTGATTCTAATGTTATGAATGCATCTTATCATTATACTACTAAGAGAACCTCAGAATCATGGATCTTTCAGTAGCAGAAAAAGGTAGAGCAAGTGAAGTGAGCATTCAGCTCTGAGGCATTACCTTTAATAGGATGCAAATCAAAGAAATTCACTTTTTCCTGCTGCTAAAAGAGTAATGGTATTTATGTCATGTAAAGGAGACTGCTAATGTCTTTTTCACAAAGCTCTAACTTTTGTGAGATATCAGTATTTTTTCCTAAATATCTAGAAACTCTAGAATTCATCTTTCTCCAAACTGGAACATTTCTCAGTTGTCTTATAACTCTAGGTGTGGAATTCGGCTGAAATGCTAGAGAAATAGATACATTACCCTGGATCTGGACTGTGCATTTTCCAGACTAGAATACAGCTTTAGCTGAAAGCGAAGAGCCCATTTATGCCTGATCCCTTGAGATAAAGGGGTGCACAGAGAAAGAGTTAATAGATGGAAGTTCTTAATCAGTATAAAAACAAGCAAGTTGTCTTTACATTAAATAAAAAAGGGGGGGTTGTTGTTTTTTCTTTTAATTCAAGCTTATTTTCAGGACTCTGTAGGGAAAGAGCTCATAGATACTCAGCTGGAGCTATGTACCTTAAAACCAGGAGGTCCATGACTGCAGGAAATAGAGCCTTATCTCTAATTAGACCAAGAAAACCACTGCCTAATAAGATGATTACTGAGCTCCCTGCACTGACCTAGCTGTAAGCTCTTCCTATCTGACTAAACCAGAGCACGTTCACTCAAACAAGTGTGTTGCCTTTGATGTTCTGGAGGACAGACACCTCCCATCTTCCTGAGTACCAGCATGGAGAAGGTGCGATGCTCTTAGGAGGAGGGACTCTGAATTGAAGAGTCTCAGAATGAAAGCTTGGAGAGATGACCTCTGAAAGCTTGCAGTTCTGTAGTTTAAAAATAAGAAGTGTTTCAAGTGAAAATTCCTGTCTGACAAATTCTCCCCTCTGATATATGGGTCTGTTTCATATGAAGGGCTGCCATGCAAAGCTATAAGAAAAGATTATGTGGGTTGTGAAAGATGGGAAAAACCTTTTTAATTTTTTTATTTGGAAATGGAAAAGAAATTTGCTAGTCTGTCTCCTCTTTGACATTTTTTGCTTCCCCTGGTCAGGTATTGATGAAACAGTATATTGTTACCTTTTCTAAATTGCTAATTCTGGTTGAATTAATTTGCCCAATGTTCCCTCTGTACTCAATCCTAAAAACAAAGGACTCAAGATATTTATATTTTTTCTTAATCTCCTTGTACTTACAGTGCCTCAAATTAAATTTTCATTTTGACTTAATTGGGCAGTCATTATGATAATTAAATGCACAGCAGTTAATTTTTAAATATGTTTTTTATTCAAGTGTAACAAATATTTAATACGATATGTTGTCTGTACTGTTGTTGCATCTCATAAGAATTGAAATAGTTTCACCTTTCTGTCTGAATATCCTTCCTTCATCTCCACTATGGGAAATGTGCTCATTTTTATTATTTATCATATAAATATGTGTGATCAAAACATTGTCAGTGCTTTTTATCTCTACTGAAGAAGTAAGATTTTTGACAAGATGCAGAAAGCATTTGCTTTCCTCATATAAGTTCCATTTGGCAGAAATCCAAAAGGCATATACCTGATTCTCATTCTATCTGTACTGAGTTTGTTGTTGACATTTTTATTTTATTTTGGTTACCAGAGAAGTGGTGATGGGGAAAACTGACAGGACCTCCTACCCTAGAAAACTTTTCTTTTTGTAGATGTCTTATTTGGGGTGGAGAAAGTCATTTGTCATAGTTATCCGTATTATTTATATTGTATAAAGGAGGACTGAGGTATAAAGAGAGCTTGCTTACTATTTTATAGTTATTTAGGGAGCTTGAGGTACTGTTGCTTATACTTGTGTATCGTCTAAATTTGGTTTGGGGTGCCTTAAATGCGAGAGTTTTTTCTCTCTGTAAATGTATCTCACCACTGTGCTTGCAGTGTATGAATGATTACAGTAGCAGCTAAATTACCAAATATTGGGAAAAAATAATTCTTTATATGAGGATGGATTCTAATCTTTTTCAGATGAGCGTTCTTCGTAGTTTTCTGGAAGTACTAGTACTCAAGGGAAGTAAATACAGTATATGTTGTTAAATTAGGGAAGAAGGAAGAGAAAGAGGGGAGAAGNAAAAAAAAAAAAAAACAACACCTTACTGTGCAATAGATAAATCTGTAGCATAGTGTAAAACCAGAAAAAGCCTGCAGGAAGGCAGCACCACTGATCAGGAGTGCAGATAGCTGCTATGCATGAACAGACTAAACAGATTAAAGAGGTGGCTGAGGGGGACTGTCGCAGAAACACATGGAAATCCCAAGTGGCATAGAGAAAACAAACAGGGATTGATTCTTTCTCACAATATAGGAGCTAAGGGACAATTGAATTATCGAGCAGCAGAATTTTGTTGTTTGTTTTATTCCTGTTGATGTAGTGCATAATTCAACTTCAAACTTATTGGCTCAGGACATCGTGGAGGCCATTGTATCAACAGAGTGAAAAAAATGACTAGAAAAACAAACAAACAAAACCCTTTGTCTGATAGGTTCAGAAAGCACTTCTAAAAACGGAGGCTTGGATGCAACTTTCAGCCTAGGTAGTGAGCTGGAAAATGGCTCCAGGAAAGCTCCAAGGCAATATTTTGTCCTCCTTTGCTTTCCTATGTACTTGCTCTTACTCCGAGGTAGGGACTGGCCTCTGAGCTATATGAAGCTTTGCTTGTGCTGGGGCTGGCAGTTTTTGTTTTTAAATGCAGTTCAGGAAGAGGTAACCTTTTCATGTCCAATACACACATACACTGAAGAATTTAGATGTAGAGCAGAAAATTTGGGAAATGTGCTTTTACCAGTAGAGGTGCAGTGAGCTCATGACTTCTGGGAACTGCAGTACTGTGAATCTCTGAAAGTTGAGAAGGATCTCTCAGCAGCATTGAGTGGCGTAATTACATGCAGAGAACAGTGTTACTCCTTAAAGCTCACTCGTGTTTAGAGCTCTTTATAATTTTTATCTGTTTAATTGAACAGATAGGGTTCCTGTCTGTAGCTAATTATTAACTAGGACAGATTAATAACTGCTTTCCCAGACATTGGTGTCTCGCCATAGGCACCCCATATGTGAGATGGATATGGAAAGGGTCAACATTATAAGTTAATTTGTTATCTCTGTATCCCCAGTGATTTCTATGCAGCCTGTCAACTTAAATAGCCCAGTGCTGAACAGAAATGATGAAGAAAAGTATAGAATTGCAAGTGTGTGTGTGTACTGACAGGGTGCCGGCCAGTTACACAAAGACAAAGAGGGAGAGATAAATAAAAGAAATCAAATTTTGAAAAGCAAAAATACCAAAAAGGAGAGAAATATAAAGTCAGTTTTCAGGATGATGAGAAATTTAACACTAGCACGTCACAGGATATCTGCAGGTACCGGAGTGGATAAATATATTAGTTGACTTGAAGTGACTAAAAAAAGCAAGGTGACAAATACCGCAGTTAGTGTACTGTTAAGTTGATCAAGAATAGTGAAGAGTATGAAAGGTACTAGAAGTGTCCTTATCTCAAAGACTGTTTATTGCTAGTAATGTTGTAATGAATGTTTGAAAAGGGAGGTGCTGGGGAACAGTAAAGTACCTGGTTAGAAAGATACCTGTGCAAAGAAAAACTAAAAATAAACAAATTGTGGCTATTCAGATTACAATGGGCCTCACTAATAGCAGTGATGTTCTGATACTGCCATTTCCTTACAATAAGAGTCAGTAGACAGTTTAATGACAATGAAGGACAAGCTAAAAACTAGTAGAAAAACAACACATTATTGACGTGAGGTTTTCATCACTTTGCATGCCTATTAAACACATAACAAAGTAATGTTCACAGTTATAAATAACATCAATGTCCATCAATTATAAGTAACACAATAAATAAGTGTGGGGGGGAGGCCATGGGGATTTGTGCGGGTCCCTGCAGGGGTTGTTACTATTGGGCAGTTACGTTCAGCCCTGGGGGGACACAGCCAGCCTGTTTCCAGGGCCAGCCACACGGAAGCAGCCTGCAAGGGGGACCAGGTCTGTTGGCCTTCTCTAGGCTCTTCCGTCGTCCGCGGTGCTCTCGACCCACATGTTCTTGCCTTAGGTAGATAGTGGATGTATCCTGTCATATTTTAGAGCAATAAACAACAACTAGGGCTAAGGAAAAAGTCTTCCCTGTAGGCTGATTGTGAGATACTTAGCGCAATTGAATTAATCTGCACTTGCCACTGAGAGAGAAGGCTGGTAATGTTCAATATCAGAAAATGGCTAATGGAC
>VZSV01000018.1:6120472-6139918 GCA_013398735.1 Nothocercus julius | reverse complement strand
TTTCTTGCTTGGAAGTCTATTGATCTGTCCTGAGTACTACGTAGACTCTAATAATGAAATTCTCTAGCACAGCGTCTGTACTCAGTCTGCATCCTTGCACTTGGTTTGCTTCCCTACAATGGAAAATGTTTGTAATGACCTCTCCTCATCTCTCCAGCATAAATTTTAGCCCTGCTATCTCAAAAACTTTCTTAAAATATACTAAGTCATTCTGTTGCCTAACTGCATCTTTACTGATGCATTTTTAATGTACAGCCATCAAATCAATAATGCTTAGAAGTTGCTATGACAAGATCAATGCTTAGTTTTATCTTGGCCAGGTATTTATCCATTCCTTCAAATGTTTTTGGTTTGTTTTTTTACCTCCACAGGTGCAGATCAGGAAAAAATAAGTCCTTATCCCAGGTCTTGCTACTAGTCCAAAATCTATTTTTGCAACTACCATAATGAAAAGAAAAATAATAATAATGAAACAAAACATTTTTCCTTGTTGCGGATCATCTCTGTTTTTGCAGTCTCCTGTCAAAATGCAAATATTGCCTTATTTTTCTGGTGAAAGAAAAGTAACTCATTTTCTCTGTCTCCAAATACCATACAGAAGCTGTTTAAATTACAGGTATAATAGAGGATTCTAACAGGAGCAGGAGGAGATTGCCAACCAAAGTGATATTTGCAGTTTCTTTATCAAATTGCCTTTAGCCTTTTTTCTTCATTCAGCTAACAATGATCAAGATGTTTATTGCTCCATAGAACACGTATTCAATGGCACGTTAACAGGGCTGAATTCAGGAGGATACAAGCCATGTGTATAGCTTAAGTGTCTAAATACATTAAGTGTCTGAATAGCCCTACTTATAGGAAGATTTTTGGCCAGCTATTTGAGGGAAATATTGTAGCAACTCAGCTTGACATGGCTGAGAATAGCAAGGGATCGTCTGATACATAGCAAATCTGGCCAGATTTCAATCCCCATCCGCAGCAGGGATCCCCGTTGGTGCTTACTACATAATCATCGAACTCGTGGTGGTACTCTGTTGCCTGGCATCCTTTTTAAAACCTCCCTCCCTCCCTTCCGAAATCTCAGTTCATCAGTTTATATCACTTTCTAATCTATTTTTCTATAATAAATAATAATTTCTTTTTACTTTTTGTGGCAGTTACAGTAACCTAGAAGTCACCTTGCAAGTCAGCCATTGTCACATTTTCGGTGGACGTGTCTGATCGACAGGGAGGGGATGTCTGGCCTCGGTTAGGCTAAAACAGTAGCAGACAGGCTGAGCAGGAGGTCATGCCCTGCACTCTGATTTTATTGCCTCTGTCTCCATCGTTGCAGGACCAGAGCTTATGAGGTTAAACTCCTTTGGGTTCTCAAAGAGAACCAGATTAGATTTCGTGGCTTTGAACTTCTTTGGGAAGGTTTTGGAGTGCCTTATTTTTTATGAATGTGCTTTTCAGCTGGCTGTCTAATTTTGATTGACTTCATCATTGGGGAAAAACAATGAATGGGAATCCTTTGGTAATTATTTAGCACTGCTTAGATTAAAGGCACACCATAAAGATTTGCAATTTATCCCCTCAAACACTGTAGCTCTCCTGGCATGCTCTAGTTCTGACAATTTATATGTTTCTGTTTTGAATTTTCATTAAATATTCCAGAACTTTATAAAATGGAAAGCACCACTTAATGTTTGTATTATGTCAAAGGCACCGAGTTGTCAGCAGCTGCAGTGCTGCTTTCAGTAAGCTTGGCCTGGGGAAATCCTGTGCTTCTGATGAGGATTGCAAGTGTCAGGAAGGTGTAATAGATATTTTCCTGTAACCTTTACTTCTGATCAAGGGTTAGTGCTACTACTGCCACGTTTGTGGTGCTCAGCAATGAGTGCAAAGCTGTGGCACTCTCAAGGTCACTTCAGCTGCCTCAGTTACCAGGGTGGGATGCAGTTGCCTTACAGGCAGGTGTGTCCAGTGGTGCCGTATCAGAAACCTTCAGCCATCCTGCCTGGCCTCCTGCCACCCTCCAGGAGGATGGTAAAGTCCTGTCGGTTCCATTTCTTCTCTACTAATCTCACACAGAGGTATGAGCTATTGGAAGACTTTGAAAATGGCAGAAGATGCAGGCATTGAGACTACCACATATCACCTTAGAGAAAGAAACCTGCATGTAAGAGAAATGAACTGCTGTCACCAGCATGAAGAGAGTGATTGCAAAGGAGCAAAACTAGGAAATAGTTCAGTGGCAGCTTCTCCAGTTTTTGGAGAGGAGTAACTTTGCCTGCTCGTAGATATCCTGCGTTACAGGATGTACAGGAATGGATGATAGCAAGCAGGAGGCTTGCAAGTGTGATGGTTTGCCACCTGTGGTCTTCAGCACAGCATTGAAGATGCTGGTCACAGTAAGGACATCTTTCTTGGAGCAACCAGAGGACATGCTGCTGATGAGGATACCCTAACCCTGGGGCTGATGAGGGTGAGGGACCTTGGTGTCTGGAAGGTGGAGGAAGTCAGGAGCACGGCTTTTTCTTCCATCCTGGATCCCAGGCAGCATTACCTGTGTCATTGTAGGGCCAGTGCCTTCCTGGTGACACCAGGAAGGCTTGGTACTGTCTGTATGATCCTGGGAAACATTATTCCCTGTAGGCCTGAGTGTTTTGTGGGGGGGCTCCATGCAGAGCTCGATGGGGGACAGGAGCCCGCGCAGAACTGTTTCCATGGGAATGCCTTGCTGTGCGGAGACGCTCACTGGAATATCGACAGATGAATCAGGAACTAGGAGGAGGCCGATGAGCACAAAGAAAAGCTGCAAAAGCACCGCAGCACTGGGTCAACTAGCAGAGAAGCAAATGAGAGGTAGGAGGGAAAAAAAAAGGTAGATTAGATACAGATGCAGAAAACACCTACTTGGAATTAGTGAATTAAAGCTGCTCACTTCTTAAAAAAAAAAAAAAAAAAAAAAAAAAAAAAAAATTGGTTTTTCATCCACTTTGAAGACTGTAAGAGCGGCTAGGTTGAACTGCCACTGCAGCTTAAAACAATACAATGCTAAAGGGCTGGAGCCTGTCTCTTGGGTGCTTACTGCTCCTGTAGCTATAGGTACAGCTTTTAGGACGGTGTTTGGCATTCAGTGTAGAGCACCATGAAACAAATGGATTGTATGAGCTCTCAGAGCAATTTTTCTCTCTCTCATGTAGCGTTTACCGTATGTTTGGCTTGCTGGCAATTTAATCAGTCTGAATAATCTTGTTTTGTGACAAACCTAAATCACGAAGGAGTGATGCAGTTTGCATGGCTGAAATGTGCACCACAGAGATATTTCAAGTTGAAGAATAAAAATGAGAATTAGACAATACAGAACTCATTGAAAGCCAGTTTTCCAGCTGCTCTAATTTCCCACAATTTAATTTGTGTGCTGTCAAAAGCAACTTGGAGGCTTCCAGCAAGATGATACAACTATGGGTGAGGCTAAACAGAGTCTGAAATGTGCTGAATGCATTGCAGTCCCATGCTGTAAAAACATCTCCTAGGACCAAATACAGGCAGCATAATATTCTAGTAAATTGGGCCATTAAATAAAACTGCGAAGTCATAAAGCTGTAGTATTACCCTGAAATTAAAGCCTTGTCACCTTTGAATTATGAAACAATTTAACAAGCATTTAGGAAATCTGCTTTTCAAGGCCTCATTTAAGTATTCTAGGTTATACAGGAGAAGATGTAGCTACACTCTCCCACTGGGTTTTGACTGAGTTTCAGCCTGTGTGTGGTTTGAAATTTTAGCAAGCTGAGAAAGTAATAAAATAATAAGGTGGAATAATAGAAGGTAAAAATAAACAGTGACCTTTGTCTAGAGAACAGCTTTTTCATTCTCATTGTAAATTCACAAGTGCAAGGAGAGCTCATTAAGTTGAATAAACAGGGGAAAAAACATATAACATGGACAAACATAAAAGGATAATGATAACCTTTTTGTTGAAATAAAGGAAATATGGAGCCTTATCTACCCAGTTTAGGAGCTTCCAGACATCAGAATGCCTAGGAACTGCTGACACTCTATTTGTTTTGCACCTGTGATTGCAGAATATCACCCTCTAAAAATACAATGAAAACAAATGCAAAAAGAAATATTTTTTGTAAAATGTTTCTAAAGTGAAATAGGTACAATGTTTGTAGTCCAATTTTCAAAGACATAAGCATTATCTTTACAGAGGTGTGCCATCACTTTTGTATGTGCAAGTCAGGGAGCTAAGCTGCAGACAGCTGTTCAGTGCTTTCTAACAGGGCTGGTGTGTGTGCATGTCCAGACTGCAGCTGTGTGACTGCTGTTGTAGGTCCGGGAGGGCTCCTGAAATGCAAGCCCCCAGCATTCTCAGTAGGCTTCAGAGTAAACGCTGATTGAGCTGAGGGAGGATCATTCCTCGCCCTCGTTCTGAGGTAGACAGCTCTATTTTGGGAGCTGCTTTAGTTAAAATTTGCACAAGTGAATTTGTGCAAATTCTGTGAGCTTGTATAGAAGCTGTCTAAACAAATAAGAGTTAGAATGCAAACTGTTCAGTCTGCTGGAAACATGTCACGGTTTTCCTTATATTGCTGGGAGGATATAAGATGGAAGATATGGGACGGGAATAAAGCTCAAGAGTTGGCCTAAGTGGTGAGGGTTTTGGAAGGAAGATTGGTATTATTTTTGTGTTGATTTCTGGTCTGTGGACCTAAGCAGATGTGATTTTGGTCTTCTCTTGGAATGGTTCAAGGATGCCCAGCCGTTCGTCTCTGTTATTTGTGTCCTAGTCAGCTGAGAGCTGTAGTGAGCAATATTGGTTCCCAAATGCTGCTCTAATGCAAACTGAGCCTTAAATCATTTTCAGCCTCATTTGCTGCGTTTAAGCCATAGTGTGGCTAGTAAAAGCTGAAATGTAACTCCTCAAGTTATTTTAACTTCATCTCAAGTCATATTTGACTATGCCTTTGAAAGGAGCATTCTCTATTTTTGTTGAAACGTATTCCTTATTTTTCTATCAGGTAATATGTAGCTTTGCGCATATTACATAGTTCCTCAACATTGCAGTTACCTTGTTGTGAGATGGAAATACTTGTTTTTCCCATGTGAAGTAGGAAGAAGTGTGGATGAGATAGAAACATGCTGATATCTTTGAATAAATGTTTCTTTCTTTCCCTCATCTACCATTAACCAACTCCTTTGTTGCACATCGCTGGTGTGTTGGGCTGCCTTTCCAGCCTTAGCATTTCCTTTCAGACTTCTCTTTGTTTTATTACTCAAAAAGAAAAATATGGAAAGAAGGTGTATTTTCCCTGTATTCTTTCTTCATTAGCTTTTTCCATAAGGAAAAGAAAGGAGCTTTTTGGATGGCAGTAGATTCTGCCTCCCCAGATGTGTGTTTGCTGGTAATAGCGACTGTTGTTTCACTACATCAGTGAGCCAAATGTATATATTTTCTGAGGAGCTTTGTTAATAGTTATCTTTACCTTAGAGGTAGAACAGAAAAAGACTCTCTGAAGTGACAAGCCAAAGATGATCTAACTAGTAAAAATAATATCTGTAATAGATGGGCGATGTGTAGATCAGGAAATGACTGAAATGTAACTTAAACTCTTCCTTTCCACTACTTTTTTTCCTCCTCTCTCTTCTGATTTGTTTGCTAAATTGTGGTTATGTTCAGGATGACAGAAATTTTATTGCTTTTCCTTTTCTATGCAAACCTGAGGATGGAAAAATCTGCAGTTAACTTCTCATTTCCACAAAATGCTGGAGAGTAAAAGAAGGCCTCAAATGTCAAAGTTCAGGTCCCACAGGGATATCTCAGTTAGTCTTAGTGGCAGCAGAACCACTGACAACTAATGAATGATCATCATGGAGGAAGAAAGAGACAGACCCATTGAATTGTCTGTTCAATACACTTGTCAAGGCACAAGTCTCTCCAACAGTATGTTTGCTGATGCCTTGGCTAGCCTCATTTCAAGCATTTCAATTAATTGCACTTCCAATATTGTTTGGAAATTGCTATGGTAATTTTTATGAGCTTTTTCTATCTTTAATTTTGAACTTCTAGATTATCAATTTGTGACAATTTTGGTTTTATTAGGTACCACACAACACATTTCCTGATAGAGGAGCACAAAGCTGGGAAAGCACAGTAGCATTAAGCACTTTGAAAATACAGTGTTAGGGTTATTGCGCTTCCTGAGCAGTAGTGTAATAAGCTACGCTCATTTTATTACAGTTTGTCAAAAGTGTATTAATAACTTTCAGTAGAAGAGCTTTTGACTGCCTGACCAGAATCTCTGACAACTGGACAGTTCCATTTCCTCTTGCTTTTATAGCTCATTCTTAGTAGCATCAACTTAATATTTGTCTTTATAGTAGGTCTTTCAGTGAAGGCAAAGGTTTAACTTCCACCAGCTCTAGTGAGAGCAAAGATCACCCTCAGCTGCTCTTGAAAAATCCACTCTGGTCATGACAATCCCAGAGTCTGCAAAAGAAAAGAGGGGAAGGCTCTGGCTGATAGGAATCACTTCTTTCAGAAGCACAAAATACGTGTTACAAAGTTGTTTATGTTGTGTTGAACACGGTATATTGTGGTGGACAGCGCTGGCTGTGATTACAAGTACTGGCACAAATTTTACAAAGCAAAAAATTTGTGTTACTTGTGGTTTTTATCTAACTTTTATGTATCACACACTGCACCAGTGTTCCAGTTACCAAAGTTCAACTCAGCCTCAAGGATGTACAAACATCATCTTGAATCCAGTAGAAATCACAAAATTATAGATTTACAAGCTGTTTGTTTCTGTCTGCCGTCACAAAAACGATGAGAACGTTGTGTGTGAATGTATGACGTGCTGAGCACACACTGTCTTTAAACTTTCAGAAGTCCTAGGTCATGTCATAATTGTACTGGGAAAGTAATTTTGCCTTAACTTGCAGCAGGTCTTGAAACAGACCTCTCAAGGGGTCAGGATCTCCAGATACTGGTTGATGACTACCAGTCATGCGGGACTGGCCACGGACTGGGTTGTTTCAGGAAAGTGTGGATTGAGCTTGTGCCAAAATCTGTTTCCTGTGGCCTGAAAAATCCCTCACTCTGCTGGGAAATGCAATGAAGGGAATGTAAATGGGGTCCCCAGCAGGGAAGAATGTCAAAAATTTGTGGTTAACTGCAGATACTGAATCATATGTTGTTCTGCGCTATCATCCAAGTAGGATACCACTCGGCTTCTATGTAGAAAAATGTTAGTGCTGAGTAAAATGGGTGGTATGATTTGTGATGAAGCAGTAAGAGCATACTCTCAGTTTCTCTGCCAAGAGGTCTGTTTATAATAAGTTGGTGTGAGCTCATCGGCTGCAGCCCATCGTCACCGTTTGTAACTATAACAGTGTGTGCTGTGTTATAAGGCCAAGACAGGTTTGCAAAAGATGAGCATCATCAACCCAAGCAATATTATTAAGTCATTTCTCTTCGGACCAGAGCCAGTTGAAATGTCTCATTTGTTCCTGATGATGCAACAGAGAATGCTAAAGGGAGAACGCCCCGTGCTTCCCAGGAAGCTTATAGTTTATCTGTAGCTTTGCAGTGCTTGCTCTGGTTCGTTCAGGAGGAAACAGCTATGTGGATTAGACTGATCTGCAACAGTTCTTCATTGCAGAATGGCCATTTCAGAGTACAGGGTGAAGCTGATAACTGACCTCCTCTCCAGTGTAGTAAAGCTTTAGATGATTTTGTTTGTTTGATTTGCTTTTTTTTTTTTTTTTTTTTTTTTTTTTTTTTTTTTTTTTTTTTTTTTTTTTTTTTTTTTTTTTGTTCCCTGTATTTTGAAAGTTTTTTTGCTGTTAACTTCCTGTTCAATCTTTTTTCCTTTTACAGAAGATAAGATCTGGACTGCAGTGCAGCACAATAACACAGAGCTAACCCGAGTCCGTGGAGCTGGTCCAGAGAAACCGTATACCATGTCCTTTAACTACAACAGCAGCACGGAGCAGCTTGAAGCCATGATAAGCAATGCGGAGTACTGCGAGCAGGAGGCAGCTTACCACTGCAAAAAGTCCCGTCTCCTCAACACTCCAAGTAAGGGCCGCAGTCCCAAACCTTGCCTAGACAACTACGTTAAAGTAGCAGGACAAGATAGAGTAAAAAAGCTTTTCCTTCCTCAGACACTGCTGTGCTTTATGTGTCTCTTGACATGAGACAGACCACGGTCTGTGGTGGAGTTTCCACTGTGTAAAAGGTTTAAAAGCTTTTACAATGGAAAGTATCATGTGAAAAACCTCAAAAGCTTGATGTAGCTGATGTTAGGTGCAAGTTTTAATCCATCTATGGTTCTTAACTGTTATTAAGAATAGAAAGCACACAGATGGCTTCAGACCTTCATGGCATTTCTCAACAGGAAGGATGTAGCATCTTCTGAGTCTACGGTTGTAGATATCGCGTTTAAGTGCTTGGTAGTACGGGTGCTTGGGCAAAGCTAATTTTCGCCTCCTGATAGAGGTGTATTTTTTTTTTTTTTTTCTCCATGATATAATGTAGTGGTAGTTTCTGTTGTGTTAAAAATACACTTCCAATGAAATATATTCAAAACCTGATTGGTTTCAGCACTCTAACTCAGTTTACTCTAACACTGAATATTTATGGATCCAGTAATAAGATGCCTTATGGCCACTTTTAAAATGTGTCTTTTTTAATATATATTTTTTTAATACTAAAAAACTAAAAATAGTTTTGTTTAATATCAAAAGGTACTATTTGTAAAACATGTGAGAGTTACTTTATGTTAAAAGCAGAGCGTACTAGCCATGAACTGTTTATATTGCTTAGTTTTTTTTTTTTTTTAAGAAATAAACATTAGCATCAGCATATAGTGCAGATACAAAGGAGAAAAAGCACAGGATTATCTGCTCATAAAGAGGGGAAGTATTTCTTATGCTTTCACTGATTGCTGGCTGCTGCAATTTTGCGAGTTATTTGGTCAAACACACATGTAAAGGTACATTATGAATGAACATTGAGATACATGTGGTACCTGAATAAATCACGAGGCATTTGTTAAGGAGCCAAATCTTATCTCTTATTAGCAATATTACTCCTACTAATAATGATCTTTTCTGAATTGAGAGTGGACTATAAACCATGCAGGTTCAGGGCTAAAGCCACTTTTACCAAGTGGCAGACTTGCTCAGGAAATGACCAAGGGTAGCTGCTTCTCCAGCCTCTCAGGATCGAAGCGGTAATGCTGGTCCTTGGAGGGGCCTGTGGGGTTTTGCAGCCCAGTTCCCTGTCTTGAATGGCCAGGTGTCCTGTTACTACTCATCTTAACAGTTGGACAGGCAAGAGCTGCGCAACTCATGAGTCTTTAATACTCCAGCTGATAAATCAGAAAAATTAGTCCAGTGATGTGCATATGACCAACACTGTCTTTTTTCCCTTCACTCTGTCCCATATATTTTTTTTTGTTTTTTTTAATTATGTTGAAATTGGTCATCCTGAACTCAGTAGCCTAAGGCTGTCAAGACATGGAACGTACTCAAACTGTTTTACTTTTCAAAGTTTTAGAGGGCAACTTGTTCTTAGCTGAGTGATAAGCATTTTTAAATAGTAGAAAGGCTTTGCCACTTTCCCACCAAACTCTTATGTAATCTGTTAATTGAGGTGAACTGCTTCTTCGTTATAGAAGATGCAAGAGGAACAGTGGTGCTGATATAATAGTACAAGCACGAATAACCCTGGGACGCTTTGAAGGGCTCCCTGCAGAAGGCTGTCATCTATGTTGTTTACACACAGATGCAACTGGAGGGAGTGTGATCTTGGGGTCAGAGCAACAGACCAAAAATGAAGACCAATGGGTATTGTCTCTTGATTGGCCTAGGATTTTGGATACCCAAAAGACTGTTTTCTGTGTTGGAAAGGTATCATAACATTTAATTATGGTTATGAGTGACTTCTGAGATCTTTGTTCAGAAGTCAGCATAAAAATGCACATGCGTTAGTTGATGACTATGTTGCATTTGTAAGTCAGCAGGAAATACTACATCACCCAATACATCTTGCCAAATATACACAATTTGTTGAGACTTTTAGTCCGAAATAATGGTAGCACATACCAAATGATGGAAAAATATTTCTCAGAAATGTTATCTGATTTTGCAGATCTGTAAAAATTCTGCTTCCTGCAAGGGATCTAATCCTGTTCAGAGCTTCCTCCAGTTTAGGGTTCTCTCCTCTTTTTCTGAGGAGATGGAACATATGATTAAGAGATCTCAGCTGATATCACCAAACCACCAAATATTTGCCTTCAGGTTCTAAACACTATCTTGTTTCACAGTGAAGCAGTAAGGAGGTTTTTCTTTCTTTACCTTTTGCAACTTAGCTCTCCAGAAAAGCTGCATGCTCTTACACAGTAACATTTGCTTTTACAGCTCTGATCTGGCAGGGAATCATGTGCCCAGGAACAGGGACAGGCATAACTCTCTAGGCTGTCACAGAAAGAAACCAAAGGAGGCCCCTGGCTTGGGGACAGGAAGGGGGGGGGGGAGGGGAAAAAAGAGTTCCAGTGTGTATCAAGGCATTTGTCTTTCTGCTCTTTCTACTCCCTCTTGCCCTTAATATGTAGGCACATTCCTGGTGGGTATTCAGCCTAGTCTCCTCGTTGAGTTGCTTGGATTTACATCTGCAGCGTGTCAGACGGGCAATCTGGCAGTTGGCGAAGGAGCTTACTCATCTCCACCTCCTGCTGCCTGGAACAGCCTTATCAGTTCTCACTGTCACGCTATGGCTTAACTGCAAATGTGTCTTTGAAAAGTAAAATTAAATTGCCCTGAACTGCGTTTTTGTACATCCTTGCCAGCCCCTAGATTTCAAGGAGTTTGCAAACATCAGAATAGATGTCAAAGGAGTAACTGGCTTTTTCATGATGCTGCGCAAAAAAAACCTTAGGATCGGTAATTGGAAGTCTTTTGTAATTTCCCTGTCTCTATTGGAGAGATGTTCACATAATGAGAGCAAGTATGACATTGGCATTAATTAGGAAAGTCAGCCATGCTTTCTAGCATGACTGAAGACTTTACTATTACCTCCTCCTTTGACAACTGAAGAACAGTCCATCTGATGAGGACCAATAGGAGCTTATAGGCCAATAGTAATGTGGGAAGAAAACTTGGAAGGAACCTTTAAATGCACCTTCTGCATTCTGGGAAATTGAAATGACATTCAGGCCTCTGGGAATCTAATTTCTGTTCTTTTTGGAACATCTCAGTTAATACATAGGAGAAGAGTATATGTACAAGGGTAAGTACATGTGTGCGCATGTGTGTTTAATTACACTGTTAACAGAGAAGATATTTGAAGATATAAAAACACATATTAACTGAACAAGCCCTCAGACCTGATTGAATTTGCTCAGGTTTCTAGTAGCAATAGATTCACAGTGGCACGCTCATTGAGGACTTAACACAGTGACAGCTATATCAGCAGGATAGCTTGCTTTACATTCCTCGGTTGACAGTCTGTCAAGCTCACAGTACATCCGTGTAGGCAGGGACTGAGAAAAGATCAGTCTAAGAGCAAAATCAAAGAAATAAGAATGCCTGTTTTTTTTTTCCTTTATTATTCTTCATGTTTTTCATTTTCCAGTAGAATTTCTGCACCATGTCACTTCGAGTTTTGGTTTCAAATGCCCATGCTAAACTACATACCTCTTCACTGAACTTCTTCCATGTCCCCTTGAGAGGACCCATGTACTGTAGGACTTGCATTAAGGGGACCTCCACACTGTCTTCGTCTCTCCTCTTCAGCCCTTTCCCAGTGCAGAGCTGAGCTGTGCTTTCTCCAGCCTGGAGACTCCAGACAGGGATTTGACCTTTCCAATGATTCACTACATTGGGGTATTGCACCTCCCTTACCAGGCTGGAGAAGAAGATGTTGTGCTACCTGGCAGCATGTGGCCTGATTTTTGTGAATTTAGACTGCAGTTCAGACTTAATTCTTGCCTAAGACAGTTTCTGCATGACAGTTCAGTGATGTTTTCTTTGAACTGCTTTTCTCAAGCACCATTTTAGATAATCTGTGTTATTTTTGAAGACTTTTAAATGGGGTGCACTGTAATAATGTAAAAGAGATTTGTCAGTCCAGTTTGCATAGGGAGAGATTTAGGGGCCATTTTAAAGGATGCTGTATTGTTAACAACCTGCAGTTGATTAAAAAAAAAATGGTGGTGTGAGCAGGTGGTGTGAGCAGTAAGAAACCTTCTGCATGGAAAGGTAACCTTGGCATCTAGCATTCAGACATCTGTGAGTAATGGAAATATCCTGATTTGGGGACCCTTTACCTCCCTCCCCACGTACGATCCCTCATGACTGATAGTGGAGTAAAGTGTGCTATAGCTGCCAAGGAAGAATGAATAAAGGGAGAGAGGAGGGATTGTGCCTCCTCTTGTCTGTTGTGCTGTTCTGTGCATGCAACATAGCCAAGAGAGCAAGCAGTGAGGAAGAGAGAAAGACCCTGGAAGAAATACAGGATATTTCTAACCCAGCAGTTAGAAAGTGTGCACTCTGTCCTTGAAACACAGTTCTAATGTCTGTTGTCTCTCTTTCCATTTTTTCTTTCCTTTTTTCTTTTTTCTTCCTTGAATAATGATTTTTGAAGTCTAAAGTCAATTCTGGAATTGCACTTTTTTAATGGGAGATTTCTTCATGTTTAGATAGAGAACAATTCTGTCAGCTGAAATTGAATAAATGTAGTATGTTTTACTGATGTAGAAAGCACTTCTAATGCCCAAGAAGCTTGCACCAAGGATATTAATGAAGACACGTAGGACAAGTAAATGAAGTGTAAACCTAGATGTTAGATTTTTAGCAGGGAGTCTGAAAGACCTGAGTTTTTTAATTTGTTCTCTGACAGTTGTGGGGTTTTGTTTGTTTTTTTGTTTGGGTTTTTTTTTTTGGCATCACTTTAGGCAAGTTATTTGGGTCTCAGAAAGACTTGATATCATTGATTTAAATGTGAACTGCATAGATATTGAAAATGTGAATATTGTCTCTGCCAAAAGACAAACAAGAAGGGGAGTGAGGAGTGCTCCACTTTCTCTTGGAGTATCATGAGAATTTTTGCCTTAAAGTTTGCAATGGTTAGCAAGATTTAGCTACCTTAGGTAAGTGCTTTTCTTCAAAATTAATGAGAATGTTTGCAGAGAAGTGTGTTCAGAGTCTTACTGCATATCCTGGCTCTTCAGTCTTGCAGCTTCTGCTTGTTGAGAGCAATTAGTTGTGCAAAGACACCTCTGCCATCCTTGCATCTTGCTTTTTTTTTTTTTTTTTTTCTTTTACAAGAGGTAAAAGCTTTCCATCAGATGGAAGTGGAATGGATACATGTAATCCTTGGTCTGCTTAAAATTTCTTCTCCCCAGTCTGAGAGCAATGTGGCTTGTGGAAGGCCTACTTAGAGTCTTTGTGAGCTGTTATTGGCAGTGTTGTAAGGAGATCAATGCTGTCAGCTGGCGCTGGAAGCCTTGTGTTTGCTTAACCTCTGTGATCTCTTACATTGGGACTTTTCTTCCCAAAGAACCTCTGAGGTGGGGTAAAGATGGTGTTACTTTCACTCAACCTATGAAATCAACCTAAGTGCTTATACCGCGGTGATGAAGAAATCTTTTATTCAAGAAATTATGCTGTCAAAATAAGAGTTTGGAATTGGATAGTTTTATGAAATACCCAAGTATGCTAGAGCCAAATATGTCCCAATGACACCTCAGACCTCCAATCATATAATTATTCATACACAAAATGTGAAGGAAACAAATACTTATTTTTTTAGTGTATCCCAGCTAGCATTCCCTAATCATGACTAGTGTTTTTTTTTTAATTTGCAGTGCTCAGTATACTGTTAGCAATGAATAAATAATTGCAAGTAGAAACAAGCAGCTGATCTGTTGCTCCTTATAGTAATGGCCATTAGTTATGACAGTGACCTGTCCACCATCTGAGAGAGCAGTACTGTTGCCTGAGCAAAAAATTGTGCCTTCTCCCTCGTTAGAGCCGCAGCGGGGAGCATGTTCTCATCATGCTCCCATTTTTCTGCTTTGTTCGGCTGTCTTAATTTGAAGTTCATGGGCTCCATTAGAGCCCAACTGTCGTACTGACGTTAAACCAATTTTTCCTTCAAATTTGGCCCTATGCATGAAGTGACATTTTCCTGTTCTGGAGTATGGAAGATATAGAGCACAGCAGCATAAGTGATCTCAGCTGTCCTCGTCTACTGTGATGCTGTGTGTGTGAAGTAATGGTGATTTGCATTTCTATCTACACTTCCTTTGAGTATAGGAAAGCCTTCAGTTTTGTCATCTCTTGGTTTTGTGCAGGTGTTCAGTTCATTTGACTCCCATTCTTGATCTGTGTAAAAAAAAGTTTGTGCAGAATAAGGCTCTTAATTAAAATCAGATGGAGCAAGTGAATAAGGCAGAGCTCTCATGTTCTGATCCTCCTTTAATTGCTCTGACCTCTCCAGGAAGACAGAGATAGAATGAGTGTGTACAGGAACAAACAATAGAATCATTTAATTATAGTGTAATTATGGAGAAAAATGTAAGCACACAAAAAGAGTCCATTTTTTACTCTGTCTGGATTGGACAAGGATCAGATTCATTGTCCCTAAATCTTAAGTCCAGGAATTTTATCCTAGGTGTGAAGATGGGCTATGGGAAATTTATTTAGTACCTAAAAAGTTGTGGTGACCTGAAAGAAAAACGGCCTTTTAAACCTTCTCCGTGGAGAGGCTTTTGTAACATCTGCTAGGCCAGGAAGACTGAGAGCAGAAAGGAAAAAGCTTTTGAGCTTGAACTTGTTCCAAGCACCCTGGCAGCAGGAGGGCTCCAAGTTAACGGGACAGGCGTAGCCTGAGCTTTCCCAGTCTCAAAGCAATATCCAGAGCCGCCTTTCTGTGCTGCCAGGAGCAGCACTCGAAAGTCCCGGGAGTAAACTTGGAGGTCTGGGACTTTTTCCTCATTTCCTCAAATTTATTCTCTTTCCTTCCTGTTTCCTGCTTACTCCTTTCCTTTAAAGTTGACCCAGTTAATCTGGCAGTGCTCTAAAGGGCTCCTGCTTTTAATAAAGAGAGAAATGGGGCTGCTGTTACTGATTTCATAAAATTCCATTAAAAAAAAGCGAATTTCCTCCCACATCTGCATCTTTGAAATCTTGTAGGCTGAGTTAGAGTTTTATATACGTGCCTCTGCCTCCTGTACCTTGTTCTTGTATCACTAGGGGTAGAGCGAACAAATTGTTCTTTAGAGTTATGTTCATTTTGGTCTTTTTTTTTTCCTTTTTTTCCTCTCTGTGAACCAAATAACACAGCTCCTGAAAACCAATAGGTCCAAAATGGTGAATCATCAAGACTTGATTAGGGGATTAATTATGGGCCTATCAACACAAGGGATGTTTGACATATTCAGACAGGAAAGGTGCAACATAGCTTAAACATAGTATCACCAGTCTCAGGCATCCAGATCTCCTCCCTTCATCTCCGAAGCAATGCTGATGTTTGCTTTGCTGCGGCACTTGGCTCTAAAGGGAGACGTGAAAGTCCAAACCTGGTTTCTATATCGTGCTCTCAGATGCCATGCACATGGCCCTGCCTTTCTTGTACATAGGTGTTTTGAGAGAAGATATACTCCTCTGAGAATATGTACAGGGCATTTGGAAATGGTTACTTCAGCCACGGCGGCTTGGATCTAGGTATAAACCTTAATGTAGCCCAGTGCAGCAGCCAGGGCTTCCCCGTGTTTTGGCATGGGGAGAGTTTTCCCAGGCTGCCCAGTGATGCTCATTCAGTGCTGGAACTAATCCCAGCATTGGCAGTACTACTGCTTTTAGCCCTGCTAGCTAAACAGAACCCATCACTACTATTCCTCCTGTTGCCCTTTATAAAAGGCAAGAGGGGTATCCATGAAATTATGAAAGAGCACCCATATCTTTGGAGAGGACCCCTTTTATAGTTGGTAGGGTCAGGCCTACAGTCGTAGACTAGGAATAATCTATTTTTACTGTAGCTGTCTAAAGGTTATGTGCTCTGACCAGACCAGATGTCCAGGTGGCTCTAAGCAGAGAGATAAGCAGCTGAAGGCAATACTTCCAATTCACTTTAGATACCCAACTCTGTTGGAACTGATCAAATATTGTATATTCTTGTGCTTCTGCCTTGTAATCTGCATCCTGTCTAGCCAAGCAGCCAAACTGTTTATTCTGTGCTGCTTTCTTTTTTGGTGCTTTAGAACATGGTTTCTTGGCTTATTTTTTGCTAAAGCATCATTCAGTGACAAATAAATTCAGCTCCCCCCCCCCCCAAATGATTTTGTGCTTCAGAGTTGAGAGTTGAGCTCCCACACAGAATCTCTGATACCTGGTAATGACTGAATGTGCGCTGCAATTTTTTCATCCTCTTGGGTACTACTTTGGAGGTTTTCTACTGTGGAGGTTACTTTCAGGATCAAATTTCTCTGTCAAATGTACTTGAAATTATACTGTGGTCCATAAGATACTCTGAAAGAATGAACACAGGCATGCATAAACGTTCACCCAGCATAGTCCCCTGTATCTTGTTTCTGTAGATAACCAGGTTGGAATTCATATCTAAAGTCCACTAGAATTAGATTAGGTTTGACATATGGGCCTATTTTTTTCCCCAGGATCTTACTCCTAGGAGGAAATCTTAACCTGCGCTAGAGCAAGATGCAGATGTACACATTTTCTCATTGTATCAATTATATAAATGTCTATCTCCTCAACATGGAAGCAAAATTATTAACAAAACTTTAATATTAAGCTTAATTGTACTCTGTCAGTACCAGTCAGACTTTCACAGGTCTGCGTGTACTTTCTGCTTCTGTAGATGTGCTTTTTTTAAAAAGTCATTTCCTGATTAATATGCTGCCTGTTTCTTTATCCAGAATCGTTATTCCGTGTTCTCCTTTCTCTATCTTAGGCTTGCCCAAGAAGTTTAAAATGACATGTCTAATTTACAGCATCTAGTAATTCCAGTATATTAACATTAATAGTGCATGAAAAGTGCTCCCAGTAGCTTAGTCTGCAATCAGTAGCCATTTTCTATTCTTCTTTTTGTCCAGGCTGTGTCATTTAATGAAACCAAAATGTTGGCAGTGGCACTTGTTGATAGAAAAGGGAAGATGATAATGGTTCCTGGCTGTCCTTTTTCTCAATTTTTTATTACTGAGCCTAATTCAGGTCTGGCAGGTTTGTTTTACTGATGAATCTAAACCAATGGTTAGATATTTTCAAAAATGAAGAGAGATCTGAAAAGTAGTTCTGAAGAAAACGTAACATTGATTACATGGTAGGGTCATCTTAAACAGGAACTTTTAGCTGCAGATTCAAATGGCCAGTAAGATCCATAAAATTATCTACTGATATGGGTGCAGCATACTGTCGTCTCAAGAAAATAAGTGTGTGTGTGCAGAGAGAGAAGTGAATGTTAACTGACTGCTTGAGTTAGATGGTTTCTTCTTGGTCTTAGCACAGGACATAGACTTCTTTCTGTTGTTGTCTTCCTCACTGAGAGGCTTTATGTACTCTAGCTTTTCTTACCTCCTGTTGCCTCAGTGCTTTCAAGCAAATTGCTCTTTTTTTTTTTTTTTTTTTTTCTCCAGATGAAACTATTTAGGTGTCCTGAGGGAGTTTAAAAACTGTTCCCCGTAGAGCCATCCTCATTGCTGAATGCCAAGTGCTACAGCGGTGGGTTGGGTCCTTGGGCAAGTTGTCTCCTCCTGCAGTAGTGTCTCCTGTTTTGATTGCCTTTGACTTCCTCGCTGGTTATGAAAAGTTACTGTAGGAAGTCTGTTTTGCTATTTTAGCTGAACTGAGGAGAGTCCTCCAAGCAACGAGCATTTTTCAGGGCCTATTTCCAAGTCTTATTTCCAAGAGCCACTAGATCCAAAGCTGTATCTGCTTTCTCAGTCCCTTCCTTCCCAGTGGACACTTGCGTTCTGGATTCAGGCAGAGCAGATCAGTGTTGCGTTTTGTTTACTGTTTCTGAGA
This sequence comes from Nothocercus julius, assembly GCA_013398735.1. Taxonomy (NCBI): domain Eukaryota; kingdom Metazoa; phylum Chordata; class Aves; order Tinamiformes; family Tinamidae; genus Nothocercus; species Nothocercus julius. The sequence goes on along the minus strand of VZSV01000018.1, from coordinate 6,121,876 downwards.
CAAGCGAGGGACGCCAGTCAATCTGCAGAGCATTAGAAGTACCTACTTAATAGAGGCAGAATTTTATTGAGTGAATAATTCCATCCTACTGCTGCTGAAGTAATCACCTTATCTACAACCGATGCTTCCAGAGGGAGGAATGTTCTTTCCAAAATACCACCCTGGACAATTCATTTTACTTCTATACAAAGCTCCAGAATCTGCCTGACCATATTGTACTACAGGTTGTCATGTTTTCGAAGGATGAAATTTATGTTCCATGAAATATGCCATTGCCAAAATTAATAGGTAAATGAACAAAGTGAAACAGACCATTAGACCCATTATAATATTGTAGTCATTGGGTTGTGGCACGAAAGCAAAAGCTAATGGGTAAACATAACCATAACACAGCGATAGGAGCTATCAATATGTAGTACACAACTGTGGTTATGCAGAGGAAGGCAGTTGACTGTATGAAATATGATTTAGCAGACAGCCCAATTGCAGGTAATCTTTCTTAAAACAGTGCTTTCCTTGGCTAGTGTATTTTAGTTGAAGGAAAGTGATAAATGACATTTATTTTTTTCCTATCCTACTGGAATTTCGTTTCAACTTCACTTTGATAATTTTCGTAATCATTTTTTGTGTTAACCTAGATAGTAACACGGAGATGTTTTCTGTTTGCAAAATGTTCCTGAGACATGAACAAATTGTTCCTGAATATTCGTGGAAATAGGAATTTAGCCCAAGGTCTTCAATGAAAATATTCTACCACCTTGAAATCTTTTTTGATGCCCTTGTTTTTTGTTTCTGCTCTAAAACAATGCTTCATAATTTTAAGTGAATACACAATACCTAATCAAGATAAACAGTTCATAGGCTGAACTGTGTTTTTATAACATGATTTAAAAAGCTCTGAGAATAGCTAGCATAATCATAACATTCTTCTAATGGACAGTTCAAGAGAAGCTAAGCTACAATATTAGATGGTTCAACTGAAAAAAAATACAAAGCTCAAAGATATGCAGGATCAACTCCATTGGATTCTGTATACTTATTTATACCAACAGAATTTTGAATTATCTCCTTAAATATTGCATCTTTTGTGAAATTCCTCTTTAGTATAAAACAAATGACAAACTATAGAAACCTTGTAAAAATACTGCTACGTAAAAGAGAATGATGAGTAAATTAGTCCAAAGCTTTGTAATGCAGTATCACCAATTGGAGGTTAAACAGTTCAGCATTGATTGAAAAAGCCAATGCTGTGTTTCTGTAATGGAACAAACAGGAATATCCTGCACAATTGCAGTAGAGGAGATGGAGAAGCATCGTTAGCCCTGGTGGCTGGAGTGGTGCAATCCCATCTCTGGCCATCTCTTGCAGCACACACACACACCCCCCACCTTCCCATTCAAGGCA
>VZSV01000018.1:6042247-6120447 GCA_013398735.1 Nothocercus julius | reverse complement strand
AAAAAGAGAGAGAGAGAGAAGATTGATGCAGGAGCATCTCCAAATCACTGTGCCACTCACAAGTTTACCCATGCAGGGGGACTTTGGCAGTGACTGACTAAAATAGATCCAGAGATGCTTTATGATGCTTTATTCTGCTAAAGTGGTTCCAAGTAGCAGGAGCACAGGAGAGAGTTGGGTGCTCAACTCCTTAACATTTTCTCAGTAGGTTTTCAGTCCATGCCCATGTGAAAAAGTCAAGTTACTATGGTCGTTGCTGAGCAACATCTTTTGAAGGAATATGTAATAGGATATTGAATCTTAGCAGTCAATTTTGGGTTCAATGAGGAGACTGAAATGACAAATAGCTAGCTTGGGCAGCAGCCAGCATTACTAATTGCACCCTGGATGGCAGGGCAGCCAGGGGTTTCACTGCACAGCAAAATAAAGTTGTGTGGTAATAGCTGAGCTGATTTGGATCATAGAAAGAATCAACATAGGTGTTTCAGTGTAATTTTTACCAGCACATACTTGCTTTCACTGAACAATACATGAATTTGTATACCTACTGTTACATGAATCTGAATTTTGACATGACACAAGATTTTACTGCTGAGAATCACTTCTATTGTTTTTACCCACAAAAAAAAGGTTGCAACTAAAGAAGTAGCTCTTGTAATTCCAGTCCTCTAAATTCTGCTTCCCATTAATCACGAAGATGCCATCTTATTGTTGTTCTATGCTACTTAATGTGCGACATTGCTATGATGAGTGTAACCCATGGCAAAACAGTGAAAACTTGAATGTGCTGGATGCTGAATTAGGTGACTAGTTGAGTGATAATATATTGCCTAACCTAATGAAAAGACATTACTTTTAAATAATGGACCACATCATAGATTTAATTATCCCAAAGCAAGGTAGTAGGTGCTTCCTGCAGACAAGGTCAATTACTTTATCCAGAAGAGCCTGTTTGAAGTGTATTATGAATAATTCACAGACATAGAAATTAAGTTTGAAAAAGTGTCCTAGCTATAATGTGGAGAAAGCATTCAGTTTCTTTCTTAATGTATTTAAGATAACACCCAAAGGACAATTATGGCTGCTTAACTGTAAAACTAGTTAAATGACAAGAAATGACAATTGCATGGTCACATCCACATTGGCACATTATGCAGAAGAAAGTATAATCATTGTGACCTGTTCTTATCAGGCCTCAATAAACTGATTTTAAACCACATCTTGGTGGTTTTTGCACCTGAATGTTGAATGAAATTTAATCATAGATTGGTTCATTTTATTAGATTCTCACACTAGAGATAAAAGGTTTTTTTCTGTACTAGTGCTGTTTATTTTGTTTGGTCAGAGCTTTAAATTCTTTATTTCTTCTGGTGTGTAGACTAAGGTACAGCCATGTTGAGTAATGGGCATCATTTTGGACAGTCTCTGACCAAGCTAAAGGTGGAACCAGAACATCTGCCTTTGCATCCTGTGCCTTACTCAGAAGATTGGTCTTCTACTATGAGCACTAAATCATGCTCTTTCAAAGACAGTATTGTTCTAGTCTAGGCCTAGCATTAAAGCTAAAGTAATGACTCTAGCTATGGTAACAGAATACATACTCACTTGACATATGGTGACCTTAGGTGTGAATTAGAAACGCAATAAACCTGAAAGTCTGGGGAATAACGTGCTCTCTCAGCATATTTTGATTCCACAGGCAAAACAATAACCTTAGCTTTCTCTCTTTGACTTTGCAATAAGTGGTAACGGCCAAGGGAAATCCCTTGGGGGCTGCAGTTTTCTAAGATGCTTGGCAAGGAGATGGCTAATTCATCAGGAACCTCAGTTTAAGTGTCTAAATGTAATAGTGACATTTCATGGCCTTTGAGTTTACCTGCTTTATTTGCTTGAAAGGGAAAGTTCAGCAGAATTTTAGAGGGTGCTATAGAATGGAGTGTCTAATGAGGCATATAGGCGGCCTAATCCTGCTTCTGTTCAAGTCAATGTCAAGAATCCCATTTAGTTCAGCAGGAGCAAGTCGGGGATCCTTGGCACTTTCTAAAAGGCAGTTTGGATAAAGGGCAATAAAAATTTGACATGATGTCAGTTTATGTAACAAGCTGCTAAAATATGTGATAAAGTGTAAAGCAACCACAAAGAGACAGGGAAGAACCCTTCTGTTAAAACAAGTGTACTGAAAAGCAGAAAATGTGCAAGTTGTGGATGCTGATATTCTGAATCATTCAGCTTTTCTCTCAGGACCAGAACTCCAAAAAAAAAAGTTAAGAATTCCCTTTCCTCCCCCTTCACACAGTTGTTGGCCTCCACCCCGGTGAGTTCTGGGAAGACCTGATAAAGACTAATCTGAGCCTAGGAGACTTACTAGCTGATGTACTTATTTGCATGCATGAATGTGAACAGATGTTTACATGGTAGTGTTAAGTAGGCCAGCTGTTTGAGTCATCTATGTATTTTATTTAAGAGTAAAACCTAACACTTAAAACCTCTAGTCAGAACATGGAAGAGAAAAGAAACCCAAATTCAGACGAATACTTTTCTTCCTGTATTTTGGGGGTTGTGTCCTCTACATGCACTAGCCATTCCACCGGTTTTCTGTATGTCTGAATTTGCAGCATCATGCAGTTGCATCTTACCTGAATCTCTGCGCATCTGCACTTTATCTTCATCAGTTGTAGGTGAGAGGGAAAAACCAAGCAGCACAACTTCAATATCACCAAATGCTGCATTTGTCTGAGGGTGAAGGGAGAGGAAAAAAAAATAAAAACAATATTGAGAAAAGAAAAATAGTTGACACTTTGCTTTACAAGAGGCTGCATATTGCTGATTGTTCCTGCAGTCTGTTCTATAATGAAGCATACATCAAGGTAGTATTTGCCTTTGCATTTGTTGTGCTCTTCAAATGCAAGAAAAAAAGCGTAATCTTTAGGAGTGTATTACAGTCATGAATGCATAACATATATTTCTTAATTTCTAACTGCAAATCTGAAAGGAAGAGTTTCCTTTGTGGAGAGGTACACACGCATATCGGCATATGTGTAGAAGGAAGAGGTTAAGAGGGGCTTTTATATATTTTTAGAAGTGGTTTGTCCCTCGAGGAGTACTACTGTGTTTGCCCTGGGACTGGCACTAAAATATGATGGGGGTTCTCGCTCCCTGCTGTTACTAACAGATAGTGCAACCCTCTGTCAGTCCCTGCCACTAATGTGCTCCTCTGCCTGAGTAAGTAAGAGTGGAGTGGCTTGATCATGTGCATTTTTTTTATTATTATTTATTTTTTTTTTTAAAAAAAAGATTTGTGGCCCCTTGTGGTTGTGCAGGTCTCAGTATTCTGCAAATTCTCCCCATTCAAACCTGCACTACAGTGCACTCAGCTACCACTGAGTTCTTCCTTCTGCTCCAGGAGGAAAAAGTTGTCTCTTGAGCTCAGTAACTACCTGTTAGTGATGACAGCAAAGCTATGGAGCCTAGCTGGGCAGTTCATATTCTGTCCAGTATGGTCCATGAGTGAGTGTACGTACATCCATGTATATGTATATGTATTCTTCTGTTTGCTATATTTGTTGGAGATGTATATAGGAATCTGAGACCACTTAAATAACAATAGCTAAAAAGAAGATCCGTTTGAAAGCTGTAAACTCATTGTTAACAGGATGGAGAAAAAATAACTGTAAATTGATTAAGCTGCTTCACAGAGAAGACAGATTGCTGTCATCTTGACCTTAAAGCCAGTCAGGATATATCAATAGCATCTTTTGAGTACAGTCTTCTATGATTTTTTTCATTTATATTCTCTTGTTTTTTTCCTTACATGCTGGCTTGGAGCCAGTTCATTTCATGGTCTTGCCTATATGTATGTTCTGCTACAGCTGCATTTTTCCAAACTGCCTAATTTCACAGCACTCCAACTTTCCTCAGGATGACAAATGACGCCTCTGCTGCTCTGACCAACAGAAGTGTAATTGCAGCCTGAGAAGGGGACAGCTGAACCAAAGCAGCGCGAGAGTTTGGGGATATATCCTGAAGTTGAAACTGCCTGCATTTGTTTATTGTGGTCAAGTCTCCAATTCTACCACTTAGGGCTTTAGCTGCTGACGTTAACACTGAGGAAAGCAGAATTGCTCTGCAGTTGTAAGCAGTGTCGAATCAGCAGTTATTTATTTACCATTGCTCTGTGATGTATTGTAACATGTCGGATTGTGAAGAAGTTTAATGAGTTGCAGTAATGCTTCTAGCATCCCAGAGATACTGGGATCCAACTTGATGAGGTGTTTTTTGGTAAAACAGTTTCAGGGGTTTTGTGACTTTGTCTTGTTGCTGTGCTGGGCATCCAGACGAGTGCTTTTATCATCACTGTAGGTATGACTGAGTGGCGTCTTTTGTCAAACAATCTGTTTTGGGAGCAAAAAGAAACAATCCTGTTTAACTGACCCTGTGAGATTTCAATTCAGTAGAAACGTGACAGAGAAGTAGGAGAGGCTAAGAGGGATTTATTTATTTTATTTATTTATTTGTCTAGGCTGCCTTGTTGGCCCCTGAGGTCTATTGCTCAGTAGTGGAAGGCAGGCAAGGACGTTGGGATATTTGCTTGTGATGCTGCATGACTGGTTGCTAGAGGGTTTTCAGGGAACAGAGAAGTGTCCCGAAGCAGCTTCTGCATCTCTGTTGTGTCAAGAACACCTTCTTCCTTAGAGGCCAGCCGAGCGTCAGTGTCGTTTTCAGTATCTCTCAAGCAAGTTTTGTTATTACCATCTTCACTTCCGTGGACTCTTCCAGGGGAACTCTGAAGCTCAACCGTAGGACCACCTGATTGACACCTGTGAATGACTTTCAACAGGAGCATAACAAGGATGAGAGGTCAAAACAACCTTTTGTCTCCATGCAGGTTCTTTTCATACTACTTTTGAACGTAAATAACTCCTTTTCCAAGCCTTAGTTTCTGGTGCACCTACATCAAGCCAAGATAGCACCGACTCTTTTACTATCTCCTCGTTATAGCACTGGCAGAAGAAAAGAAGTAATAAGAAAGATACTTTTATTATTGTTAATGTTGGAAGTTAGAACTGCATATATAGGAAACAGTTCTGTTGAGTAAAGTAATTCCGTTTTCACTCAGCTACTTTCCAAAATAAGTGCAAGGAGAGAACTCTTAATTATATGTGATCCCTCAATACCACATTGCATTCTCACAAGAACTGGAATGTTGTGGTCTGGTTTTATCTTCTGTGGTTTTTTTAGTAATACATTAACTCAACACAAGCTATGTTTTTTTTACTATCACTGATTACTTTTGCTGTCATGGAGAAGAACTACTTAAGAATGAAGAACTCTTGACTTGGGCTTTTTACTGACATACCAGAGGTGATGTTCTTATGTTTGAAATGGATAGTCCTGGTACAAGAGGTTGTGAATAAAGACAGGGGAGTTGAGTGAGCAATGCAAGTGCGAGAAAAGATAGCATCACGTTATATCCCTGCTCTTCCTAGCTGCCCTCAGGATATAGGGGAAGAAAATCCAAAATTCTCCCAGTGAACAGGATGTGATCCTCTGGTGGCCCAGGCAAGGTCCTGATGGTGTCTACTATGGTTTATTTCTGTTTATTATTGCTTTCCATTACCTCTAAGGCACTAATGGGGATGATGTGAGGGCAGATCTTGTCCCAACACAGAGCGAAAGTGACAAAGTGTGCGTTGTCATGGGCCTATCTGTTAAGACATTGCAAGGTTTGCTGATATGAATTTACTTGGAGAAACAGGCTAAATGGAAAATATGGGACAGGAAAAGGGGAATGAGGAAGAGAAAAAGGAGAAGCAAACACGTGTGAAGTGAGGCTGAGCTGAAATGTGAGACATAAAAGAGACAAGGTAAAATGCTGTGTTTCAACAGGGCAGGGATCTCCATGTCCCTATGGGCTGGAATGTCTGCATTGTTGTTTTTAGTGTGTTTGTGTGTTGTTTTGTCTTCCTAACCTGCATGCCTAAAGCTGTTTCCATAGTTGCTCTTACTGGCTGAGTTCCCACTTGAATCTTTCAATTATCTTGTCACTTGGCCAGAAATTTATTGAGAAAACAGCCTAGCCTGAACTGGCGGAGGAAAATGCAAATATTCACAAAATTTTCAGTCATCCTTGGCCTTCAACAGAGGTGTTCACCAGGCATAAGCTTTTAGTCAGCATGTAGATTCAATCCTCTTCAGCATATAGAAGTCCTTGGGCTTGAATTCTTTACTACCATCTCCAAGTCTGTGTCTCAAAGCGATGATGGTGATTTTGCTTTTACTGAAGTACTGTAAGATTAGGATGGCACAACTCTGTCGTTGCATCTCATCAGTTCTGCTCATCAGCCTCCTGTTAGGTTTAGAAGAATCAAAGATCTCATGTTTATCTACCTTCTTTCTGGCTATTCTAGCCTGAGGTTATGTTATATTAACAGCTTCAGGAAGAGTGTCACTCGCTCTGTTAGCAGATACTCTGGAGGGAGGTGCAGGCTCTCTGCTTTAAGAAATAGATATGCAGAGAAATGCTTCTGCACTTAATGTTTTTTGTTTTTCTTTTCTTTCTAAAGTGATTTCTTCAACCTAGGACTCTGCATGGCAGCACACTGGCAGCAACGCTCAGTAATGGGAAAGAAAATGTCAACAAACTACAACTGTGGGTTTTTTTTTTTTTTTTTCCTTTTTTTTAACAACATGTAACAAAATAACTTTAAAATTAGGAACAGATTCTTTGACTATTGCATTAAATAATATTTGTTTTGGAATAATTCCTGGAATTAGTATAAGTATTTTTGTATAATATTCCTGCTCTAAATCAGGATTACAGAATCTGGCCAGAAATTGAAATTAAATTGGGTGGGAATCTTAAATACATTGTCTAACGGTATTGCTGCTCAGTACAGACTAATTTCATATTAACTATTGAATATGGAATATTCCCCTGATTTTCTCACAATCTTGACTAAAATTCCTGGAAGTGTTTCTCTCTTATTGACCAAAAGCACCTGTTTTTTTCTTGCTGGAAAAGAGGAGGACTGGAGAAAGAACTAGTAGTTGGTTAGACTGCAATTTAATTTCTAAAAATTCTCATAAAAAAGAAGAAATATGATAAAAAAAAAAAAACAAAGCACAAGAATGGGAGGGGAGGATCATGGTAGAGACTTAGAAAAAGAAATATTTTTGGATCACAATTTCTCCCTTGTTTTCTTTCTTTCTTCCTTTTCTCCAATTTTTCAAGAGCTAATGGATTATCTGAAAACAAAATTTGTCCTTTTGATTCAGAACTCAGGTTGACAGTGTCATTTATAAAAAAAAAAAAAAAAAAAAAAAAAAAAAAAGTGTAAATATGTATATAAAATGCCATCTGCTGACTGTTATTTTCTTGAATGTTTCACATAACATTCAAGATATTAGGTGAGCTATTTGTAAAATCTGATATTGCTGATATCAAATGTGGTTAGCACAGATATTTTTTTTATCTCTGAGCAGCAGTGAATAATTGTCTTTGCTTTATCCAATTCTATAATCAATATTTTTCCAGTTTTCATTGCCTCTTGATACGCATAGCTTTTCATTTAAGAGAAAATAGCATAAAATAGCATAGCTTTTATCTGCTTTTTTATCAGTAGGATATATATTTGTGTGTATATTTGTATATACATGTATAAAGATGCAACAAATTCAGTTCTCTGCTTATCTCAGTTTGAGAAAAAAACAATGAACGTAACTGCCATGATAGTGTTGTTTCAATATAGTATGTTCTTCAGCAGAAAGATGAAAATAAATTAACTTTCTATTGTGGTGGAAAAGACCTTTAATTAACTTGTTTCAGTAACTCAGGCACCCCAGAAGGTTTGTCTGTGTTGGGGGAATGCAATTACTGGAGACATTTTATGTTTGTATGGCTGAGGAGTTTAACATGGGATTCAGTTTATCCTGTTAATATTTCTATCATTAGATTTTGTTTGAAGCAATATCAAGAGCCGCCTGGCAAACGATGCAGACAAATCTTCACAAATATTCTAAAATGTAGTTAAAATGCATGGCTTTGGTTTAGCTCTTTCTGTAGAAACATTAGAATACCAAGACTGCCTGTCTATATAAAGGTAAGCTGACTCTCTGGAAGTTGCTCTGCGTTTATACACACAGTAATTTATTTGTAAATGCTTATGGAATATGCTGCTTCTCCATCCTATCTCACTTTCTCCAGCTCCTGGCCTGTACAATTATTCTTTTGAGTATAATTGTGTACAATTTAATATGTGAGCATGCATAAAACCTTTAAAAATAACTCATATTTCTAGCAATATCTGTACCTTCTAGAACAGAAAATTGGTGAGAGCAATCAAGGATTTAAAAGGGAGATTTATAAGGACAGACCTTTTCTCATAAGCTGGTGGAGGGGCACTGGATACATGTACAGCCATTGCTGCTACTAGAAGTGCCAGATATGCAGTGCAGGTGCACATCATCTCAAGGCTCACCTCCTTCTAAGGATCATTGGAGACAACTTCCATGTGTCTCACTCCTCGCTTTGTAGCCTTCAGTCCCTGTGCACATGAACTGCACAGTCTCTTTCAGCCTTACTTTTGCTAAATCTTATTTTATAGAGAGATATAATAATGAGCAATTCAGTTAAGCACGTTGGTAGAGCATATACCAGAAATCAGCTCAGGAGTTGGCATCCAAAAGGAGCTCATTCTGAATGCCTTTCAGGATGGTGGAAAACCCTCTATCAACCTTTTTCAATGTTCTACAGCTGAAATTGCCTTTCCAATGTCTCATTCAGGCAATCAGAGATCAGTAACTATTGAATAGACTAGTAGACCACAGAGAACGAGACAGGTAGAGAAACGGTCAAGATGGTTGACTCACGATAAGACTTCTCATTCTTTCCTCCGAACAGCTCAGTGCCAGCCTTACCTTCCCCAGCACATTCCTGGCACTATGACCAGGCAAGGAGTGCTGGCTTTGATACAAAATGCTGTCTCCTTACTCAATTCTTCTATTAAGTATTTTACCAAATTATGCTAAAAATAGCAATATAAATATGACAGCCCTCTGTAGAGGCTTCAGGACAGCATCATCACATCACATTGTGCTCTGTAGAAAATGTAAAATGCCTTTTTGAGGATTTTGTCATCAAAATTTAAACCTTACAAAGGCCACTTGAGCAATATGAGGAGAAATAGATTGGAAGAAATGTTTCTATTTCTTTAACTGGAGGATTCCCTCACTAAAGGCTTGTTTCTTTTGCTTGTTCGGGGGTTTTTCCTGTTTTCTCCTTCAGAAGCGTAGCATTGTGTGCAGAAGCAACATAATCAGTAGAAGTGAATTTTCTGCCAGTTCTNAAAAAAAAAAGAATGGTGCTTGTATATGTGCATTATGCTTTTGACTTCTAGTTTTGACTGAATAGTGTGTTACAAATTACAATGTAAATACAGAGCGAAGAGTTAGCAGCACTTTTTGTCAAATGGATTTTTAGCTTGGAAATTTTAAGGTGTAATTCTTCTGACAGTTGACATTTCTTAGTGTCAATTCTTCTGATCTGTGTAATCATTACTTTCTGGAATTGTGTTTACACTATGCTCAACATCTTTGATTGTAGTCTGTGACTTCACCACAGAAAGGAATTTTGTCCATGTGGTGTTCAGGAGGATTGTTAATGCTCCATGCAAGGTGACTGGAGAAGTGAAGATACTGCAACAAATCTATGGGCATTGAAGAAAGAATCTTAATCAACACCTAATCTCAGTAAGGGGCGTCCTTCAGCTCTCTAGCAGTATCAAAGTATAGACTTTACTGAGAGGATTCAGGGATGGATTCGTTGTCATTTCTATGAAGTATTACATTACTTCAGCATTATATACATATGATACAGAATATGCATTCCAGTAATTCCTCAGCATTTAAAAATAACATAAGTCCTGTGGATTTAAATATGTTGCTGAATAGCTCTGAGATTTCTGAAGGGCTAAAAACTAAGCACAGAGTAAAGGGTTTGGAAAGATCAGGGCATAATTTTCCCCAATACTATGATAGATTTCAAAGGGATAAGTTATAGAGGAAGAATTTATTCATCTTTAGAGTGGAGAGGTGGCAGAATTATTCCTAATAAATACAAAAATTGAAAAGATATTAGTTTTAATAGTCTATTCCCTTGACAATCCAAGATTGCTCCTTAAAATGTTGAATGCTCTATTTTTTAGCACTGTATTTGGTTTCATTTTAAATGCTTCTACTGCTCCCCTAATCTAAATCATAAATCTGTATGTGTATGTTTCCTTGGTATTGCTCAATAAAACAGATACAATAGGATCTGAAAAAGACATTATAAAACTGCTCTTTCTTAATTCCTGTGAATGATTGTTTATTTCACTGTTGTTCTTAAGTATAATGATTTCTGCCAAAAGAAGCTAAAACATAGGTTGAGTTTGATTAATGATTACCATTATTTGCTGGTAGCCTGCAGAATTTATCTTTATCTAAATATTTTTTTCCAGAACGAGCACTTTTAAAATTAGATTAAGTACTTTGATGCAATGTCTATTTCAACTGCTAGACAAATCACCCTTTTATTCAATATATATTACTATTCTAAGCTTTATCAAGTAATTTCTTAGGAATATAGTGTAGACCTGTTTCATTGGCCAAAGTAATCAACTTCTGTAAGAACATCAGCTTAAAAAGAAAGGAATGAAAATGTAAGTGAAATGTGGTGACAGTAATATGAGATCTAAAATGAGTGTGCACATTTTCAGAAGATGAATCTTGAATTGTGTTTTTCTAACGAGCACCACCGATTATTGGGTCAAAATCCTTGTGTCCTAAATGTTGATATCTTAAGAATGGAGTTTTTTTTTTTTTATGAATTTATAGTTCAGCAGCTTAAACTTAGAAAGAAAACAAATAGGAATTCATTTTGTCAAGTGAATCTAACAATCATTTAAATTAGTCCATTGTACTTTACAGTTAACTTTGATTGCATTTCATATTTTAGACTTTCTTGCCTTGCATAATGAGGAATGCTCCATACTAATGATGTTAGTAAAACAGAAGAATAAATTGATACATTTTTCCACATTAGCAGTTCAGTTTATTTTTCTAAGCTCTTGTGATCAAAAAATCTTGATGTCTCAATTTTGCTAAATTTTGCTATCTACCTGTATGTGAAACTGATTACATTTCTTGATTTAGGGATTAAGAAGAAATTATCTGAGCTGGAAGGCGAAGTCAATCTTAACAAAATGTTAATCCGTGGATTTCATTATATCTGAATCTGCTTACTATATCTGACTATTAATATTTAATATTTGATGTAGAACAGCTTATGAAATTTAAACAAAAGCTATCCTGGTTTATATAAATCCATAGATCTTAGAGCTGCTGTAGGTAGACATTCACAGAGAGATTTAAGTAGGGAATCTTTTTCACACTTATCTCCTACCTGAGCCCTTAATCTAGGACGTTTCAGTGTTTATGGAGCTCTGTCTTTGCAGATTTACCCCCTGGAGGGCATATTAAAATAATTCGTCTTGCTTCTTTAGAAACTGATACAAGTTTTGTTGTTTGTTTCAACGGGAGCTGGATTAAGACATTGAAATATAAATCTGTGGGGTTTTTTTGTTTTGTTTTCTGAAGATAGTTGACCTGTATGTATGATTAAAATGTAAAAATCCTGATCTAATAGCTATGGGAAAGTAATAGTATGGGAAGTTCTTGGCCAGTACCTGATGGCTCAAGAGAGCTGTGCAGTCTTATTCAGGGCATGAGTTTTCAGGCTTCTTCAGTGATCAGGTATTCACTGTCGTGTCACACACACACCCTGGCTAAAGAGGTGTTGCAATCCCACTGTAAAAGTCTTTGCAGTTGAAAGGCTGCAAGATTCTCTTGAGTCATGTGAATATGGGACCTTAGGGGAAACAAAATCTCCTTCCTAAACTAAAAAGTATAGCCATTTTTTGCTTAAGCTTCCAGTTCACCAGAACACACACAAAAACAGAGGAAAACAATGACACCTGACAGCCATATAACCATGGCTTTCTCAACAAGTACTCTGTAAAGTGGAATTTAGTCAAAGTTTATGGTTTGTTACTTCTGTAGTCTGCCTCTTTTCCTTCAGCACTGTTTAATATGCCCCTTTCTATTCTTCTTTGCATTCTCAGGAGACTCCAGTTCACTTATGACATTCTGTTTCTTTCTCTTTCTTTCCTCTTTTTCTCTCTTTCCCTTTCATCCAGATGGAACGCCATTTGCTTGGTGGGTTGGCCGTGCCAATGAAAAGCATCTTTACTGGGGAGGATCTCTTCCGGGCATTCAACAGTGTGCGTGTGGACTGGAAGAAAGTTGTCTGGATATGAGATATTTTTGCAACTGTGATGCAGATAGAGAAGAATGGTAATAATTTTAACACATGTATGGTAGTGTCTGTGTGAGATCTCAGACTACATAGTAGAGCAATAATTCTGTTGCTTATTTACAGCTGGGGAAACTTGAATGGTTTGAGTTTAATTAAATAACAATGCAAGTCAACCTAGAACTTAGACTTTAGATTTCATCTTAAATTTCTTATCTGAGCCAAGGTTGGCTGCAGGATGGGTTGTCTTCAAAGATCTTTTTGCTGTTGAGCGCTGAATCCAGTGTTTTTATTTGTTTCAAAATGTTCTTTGACAAACTAAATGATTTAAAGGATGCTGTTGGGTATATTTGAGAGGAGAAACTTCAGGTATAGTTGGTAGAATTCAATTATGGGCAACTAGGAACAAGAAATCTATAGTACTAAAAGTACTTATTTTTCTTATGAAAAAGCATACCTGTATGTGCCTGAATTTTCTTATGTATTGGTTCCCAAGCTTTTTTAAATTATTGGAAAAGACTTCCTTTGGTAGTGTCTGAAACAATTTGAAACACTGTGGAAATACACGTGAAAATTCTGCTTCACACTCTGTCCCTGCTAGATCATTGACTGATAGGAGTTGCTATCCTCTCTCTGAAAAAATATTTTAACATGGAGTTCTTTAGAAACTAAGAATAACGAAAGCAGACAATAAATGTAATACACAAGTGGCTTAAACAGGCCACTGTGTTTGAAGTAGTGTCTGAACTATGAAAGCTGTGAAACCTTCACTTAAAAGTGAGTACTCACTTTGTTTTGGCACTGTAAGGGTTCTTAAATCAAAAAGATTCATCCCAAGATTTTCAGGAATGCGTTCAAATGACAAGTATTTCACTTTTTGGATGCTCAATCTGTCGCACTTGCAGGAGGGCCTCCTTCGCAGGTAGTGTGACGTGTTTCCGCAGACTGTTTGCATCCTGGGGCCACTGTTCCCTTTCAAAAAAACATAACTGCAATGGTGTTCCTTCAAGAAGCTCTGTATGTAATTTTTTTTTGAGTGCAACATGTACGGGAGAGCCTCGATGTGCCCGCTCATCTATCTTCTCTTCAATGTTCAATTAACAGGAACACTTTGGTAAGGTATGCACATGAGCATCAAAAGAGTCTAGTTTTACTGTGTACCTAGTTCAAGTTCACATTTTGCTTAGTTCAGTACAGAATCACAGAATGGCTGAGGTTGGAAGGGACCTCTAGAGACCATCTAGTCCAATCCCCCTGCCCCAGCAGGGACACCCAGAGCACGGGACACAGGGCGGCAGCCAGGCGGGTTTGAAGATCTCCAGAAAAGGAGACTCCACCACCTCTCTGGGCAGCCTGTGCCAGGGTCCTGTCACTCATGGTAAAGAAGTTCTTTCAGACTTGTGATGCTGGCAGACTATTTTGATGATCATCAAGACTGCAGCACTAGGTTGGACAAACCAGTGCAAGGTGAAAACTAAGTGTAGTTTTATAAGGTTTCAGCTAGGCTTACTATAAGAATGAGACCTAAGCAAGTTGTGCTATGTCTGTGCTTCTCTGTTACCTGCTCCTGCCTCCCCAACCTTTTTGCATCTGTTGCAAAAATATTTAATGGAGAAGTAGAAATCTTAGAAGTGTTAGAAACTGCACATTCTGTTAATTGTTTTTGCTAGGTTGAGGAAAAAAAAAATGCCAATTAAAACCTGAAGGAAGGAATTTAAGGAAGAATAATCTTGCAGTTTTATTAGATATCAGAAAAAACACATGGGAGATAGATGCTGAAAATCTGGCTTCATTAGCTTTGCTGCTCATAGAACAGTTTCTTTCTCCTAATTTCATGATGATAATAGGGTACAGATAACAGTTTCCTCAGTTAAACTACTTATTGTTTGTTGATTTGGGAGTCCAATATTTTTTTCTGATCCGTTAATACATTTGGATTTCTGTTTAGTGGCATTTTGAATTGCAGGTTGCCTGGTTAAAACCTGAAAAAGCTCTGAACTGTGCAAAGAGTTTCAAAACACAAGAAATGTGTCTTTCAAAGATTGTTTTGTGCTACTCTGCTACAACACTGACCCCCTGATCTAAAATGAGCATTTGAATCTGATACCTGCTGAGGAATATATGTGAACCTGTTACATGTTTTAGAGGAAGGAGCAAGACAGTAGTAGATACATTTATTTGCCTTCACGTGAAATAGAATCGGTGCTGCAGAGTGGAAAACCAGAAAATCATTTTCATTCCTCTTAGATAAATCAGACTACTCAGAGGAAGAAGGCTGAGTATTTTGCTTTGATTTTATTTTCCTAGGGTAGGTCTTTAGTGAAGGAAAAACTACTAATTTCTCTCTGAGCAGAGAGGAGAGAAAGAAAACCAACCCAAAATAAAGAAAAAAAAAAGAAAGAAACTGAGAGAAAACAGCAAAGAAAGACAGAAAAAAAAAATCCTGAGCCAGGTGTTTGGCAGAACACAATATGCCCTTTCAGGCATGCTGACTTCTAAATGATATCTAAGCAGACACCTGAGCAAACTGCTAACTCTGGTCTCCTGCTTGACATGGTGCTAAGTTAGTCCCTCTGGAGTTATGCTAGCCAGATGAAGAGGAGTATAATTAGGTATGTGCTATGTGGGGAAGGTTCATTCTGCTTTTCATTTGTTTTAGCTAAATCACTGTAGTGAAAAGTATCTTTTTCCATCCAGCTCCTCACTCCTTTCCTTACCATGCTTCCATACTCTGTGACAGCTAATTCTAATATGACAAAATAGTGGAACAACTTCATGATATTTGCTAGGGAGTGGGAGAAGTCAGGGACAAGTCGTCTGCTGAGGCACAAATCAGCACAATCCTGTTGTAATGTTCTAACCTTGACCCTAAAATGAGTCTGGAAGGTTGTTAAACATTAATTGATTGTAGTCTATTCATACCTGTAAGAAAGAGAAATTATTGAGTACTGAAAGCTTTTTTATCTAGTGAGTGGGAAAAAGTGAGTTTCAGTAGTTGGAAGCTCCAAAGTTAAATTTAATCCAAAAATATCATTCCTCTTTCCCAACAGTGAGAATATTAAACTGTTGGAACAAATTCTTTGGAGACAACATAGATTTGCCATGTCTTCTAGGACTTACCTTGAAAGTAATTGCCTTTCTATAAGATTTGCACTATCTCAAAAAGAAGGTGAACCGGTGAACCTTTGATGTTCATTACTGGAGACAGGTGTTAAGCTGATGTAGAGAGTAAAGCATTTCTGAAAAGCAGGAAGGGATGTTTTATCTTCTGTCCACTCCAGTGATGCATTGGATCCTTAAATAACTCTCCCAGTTTGTTTTTCATCTCAAGCAAAATTTTCCTGCCTTGGCAATGAGCATCTTGCTGCTTACCAAATCTTTTGTTTAAATGGGACCAAATCTTTTATTTAATGGGAAGAACTTTTCATGCCCTCATAGTGTGTGCCCATTCTGGAGTCCGTTTGCTACTTTGGTCTCTCAGTGTCTAAAATCCATTTCTGCTTCAAATGCAACCTCTTGATCGAAGCCAGTCAAACAAAACTTACTGAGTGTATGTTCTGTAGGCCCTTGTAAATATGGGAAACTTCAAAGTTTTTGTTCTGTAAAGTGAAAAATGGTACCTTTGGATGCCATTTTGTATAGGAATCTCAGCCTTCTCAGAAGGGTATAGTGGGCAGTGTCAGTTCTGAGCGATATTTGACTGGCCGTCTTTCCATTTCTATCATCTTACTGTTCAGGTTCTACAAACATCCTCTTATCTTCCAGAACAGCCTTCCTCACTGGGGCACTGAGCCTTCAAGTCTTCTCATTTCCAAAGCAACGTGCATTTGCCTCTTTACTGTGCCTTTGCGATATTGCAGTAAGCAAGGAAACTGTAGGACGTGGGAAAAATAAGCTAATACTTTTGTTGTCAGACCTACTTTGTCTCCCCCATGCCTGTGCTGAATATACCTGACTTTGTTCGGGGAGCACTGCAGGAGCGAAGGGAGCCCGCTCTGGCCTAGCTGTAGGTGCGGGAAGTTTTCTGTTCCAGAGCTTGGGATATAAAGGTCCAGGGTTTGCCAGCTCAGCCCCTGTCTTGCCCTCGACCGCTGTCCGCCAGCGGGACAGGCCAGTCGGCCCCGCGGTGCCCGTGAGCTGCTACCTAAAGGCTACCAGCCGGAGGTGAGCTGGCCCGGGGAGCTGTCCTGGGGACCTGCCTGCAGGACTCGTTTGTCACCAGCTCGAGAAGCTGCCGCTGGGCAGCAGCCCCGAGGTGACACGAGTCACGTCTTTACTAGCATTACCGAGCTGTCTGCGCCTCTCTCCTAGTTTCAGCAGCGAAATAAATCCACTGCCTCTTGCCTTCACCTGTTAAATATGTCCCCTTCTGCTGCTGTTTTTTCTTTATCGTAGCTCCGTGTTATTGTACTCGGTAAAACATTTTTGGATGCAGCTGGTAAGAGAAAGAGTAATTAAAATGTGTTCCTTTGGATTATTAATGATCTGTCCTGCACAAGGCTCAAAACTTTATCTGATGGAAGCCTTTTTTAATGGCCAATTCCTCATGCTGTTCATTGACATCTGCTGATGATAGTATTCTTTTCCCCAAATGCACTGTATTCATGAAAATCTGTAGTGAATATCTGAGCTACTGAGGCTCATACCCCAGCAGAGTTTTCATTAATATACAAAAAGAGAGCATACCAATAGGCGACCATATGAGAAGAAATTATATTTAATGGCACCACAGCTCTACCGTCTGTTAGAAAAACTATGGAAACAACTACCTAGAGGTTACCAGTTATGATGGTTTATGCTGTTGAGTTGCCATAGAGCGAGGTGGGGTTTTTTTAGTGCCCTTTTATTAGTATACAGGAAAAAAAGAAGTCCTATAATGTTCTCATCAAAAGAGGTATTCATCATTCAAAGGTAAGACTACCTCTGCTACATTTTAAATGATCCAGATGCTGCACTATCACTTCTAGCATTTCTGTACTTGCAGTGAAACTGTTTTGTTTTGCCCTTTTTTTAAAAAAAAAAAAAACCACATATGTAGAGAATTTATTTGCATTTCTCACAGCTTATTGAGGGAGTTCTTTGGGTAGATGCAGACATGGCATCCATTGGCATTAATACCCACAGCTAAAAATAATTTGGTGATTTAAAGGGAATTGTTGGATTTTTGTTTGTTTTTCCTTGTGGAAAGTATAAATTGATACTACTTCTAATGTGAAGAGTTCAGAGTAAGAGCCATTCATTGAGGGAGCTTTTCATATTGAAATATACTCAATTTTTTCCTCTTAAACTGTTCTGAAACGAGATGGAAAGAAGGTCGTCTTCTGGATTTTATTAATTTTTGTGCAAAATTACCTACATGGAAGCAACTGCTATCAAAATGGGATGAAAGTGGCTTTGTTTTGTGTGAAACCGGGTTCTGGCTCACACTTTTGACCGGTATTTCTGGGAAGCGGGCTACAACATTTTACAGCAGGCACTGGGAGTGGAAGTGGTGGCAAGTGTGAAACCTGCGAAGAGAAATCGAGCAGTGTTTTTGGCTAAGCTGAGAAGCAGCTGTGGAAAACCAAATGCAATCTGTTTTTGAGCGTGTGTTAAATGTTAGATTCAAACACATATATGTAAAAGCTAGCTCTGGGAACAAGTACAAAAATAATGTCTCAAACAAGGCTATATTTTTGTTTAAAAGATAGGTCATTTGTACGCCCATAGAGAACAGATGCTCTCTATCAGAAAATGTCACTTCTCTTTGAAAGTTACAATAGATTAAAAGTGATTCCGCCACACCTTTTTCAGCCACGTCTCCAAATATTTTGTCCAAACTTTGGAATACTTGTATTTTGTGTTGGCACGGTAGTGCTTCCAGAAAATTATTGTTCAGGTTTATGAGGCTCTCTTGCTCTGCTCTTAGGCAGTTTTCCTGTAATTCAGGTGCTGCCATGATGCAGCACAGAAAGAAGAGAGAAATCCTGGTGCTTAGTAAGAAATGGAGTGTGATATTGTTCAGCTTAGGACCAGGAAAACAAACCACTCACGCTTTATCTCCCACGAGGCACAACGTGGTGTCTCCAGATCTCTCTTTTGTTGTTGTTGGGTGTTTTTCTTTTTGCTTTTCTTAGCTGAAACATCTTAGGTGCTGATTTTTCACACAAAAAAAAATCTTACTTTCCCACCATGATAATAATGCTAAACTGTGAAAATATGTAAGTTGTTCCCCCATCGTTAACACTTTCTCTGGAGGGCAGAATGTTTCTAATAGGCTTTAGATCAAAGTGTCTGTGTGAGAATATGTAACTGTACATACTTATTCTCTTTCCATGTGTGAGAGAATAAAATATCTTTAATGTGCTGTTTGAGCTTCAAGAGGAACTTGATTGAGTTTTAGGAACTTGATTGAGTTTTCAAGGCATTAACATTAAAGTGATGATTTTCATTAGTTCTAGAATATCTTTCTTTCTCACAGTTGAGCTATCCTGCTAAAGTTCTCTGTGACACTGGCATATAACTAGTAAAAACTCAGAGTCATAAAGTTTGATATAAAAGAACTTTGCACAATATCTAATAAGCAGTGAAGCTTTCAGAGCTATGCAGTATATTTCTTAAAAACGTCACCGTTTCATTTCTTGTAGCTATCTTTGATGTTAACTTTGGGAAGATACCAATTTTTATTTCAATTCTGATCATAACCAGTCAAAAATAGTTCTATTTTTTGAAGGAAAATATTTTTCAGGACCCCCCCCAAATTTTTTTGTGAAAAATCTCTTTTTTTAAAAAAAAAAAAGTAAATAACCTGGTTATGCATGTGGTATGCATATTATTATATCCTTCTCTGCATATTTATGCCTTGCTTTCATTCTTCCTGCCTACTTTTCTCTCTCTCACCTACGAGATCATCCTATTTAATTTCTTATCTTCCAAAGAAATACTAAAATGGACCTTTTCCTTAAACCACTTTACAACCTGTTGAGATCGTTTATATTAACTTTGAAAAATTGATGCAGCAGGTTATATAAGTACCCTGCTGAGAGACTCCATGAAGAGATTTGGGAACCATGTACATTTTCCCTGAAATTCCCAGGCTCCAGGCAGAGTGATAACTTCAATACAGACTCAGAAGTAAAAGTGTCATCACCCTGCCTGGGGCCTGAGAATTTCATCTTTCAGCACTTTATCTGTCATTATCTGTGTGTCAGACATCTGCTGAAGCAAGAACAAAACATTAGGGTTGAACAGGGAACATCTCCTTTGCCCCATGGAATTTCTCAATGCTTAACTGTGCTACTTGTATTTAGAAATGATGAAAAATAAATGAAATGAAGGCAGGTTATATCAAAAGGATCAGAATACCCCTTCTAATTCTGGTAAGTTATTAAACAGAGTAGAAGACTTACTCAGCTAAGCAAACATCTGAGGTCGTGTGTTGGAATGGCTGTGTCATTTGTATTATTTCTTTGAGGTGTCCCTTTCTGTAGCTGGAACTGTAACGAGAGGACATTGGAAAACAGGTTTTTGGAAAACAGGTAAAATGATGAGAAGCCTATAGGTAGCCTGGGGTTCTGCCTGGACTGCCATATGCCCTGGCAGTCCTAGTGGTCTCACCCAAAAAAAAAAAGTGACTCGGAGTAAAAAAGACGTAATGATAATCTCAAAACCTTTCCATCTTGCTCATTTTTTAATAGCCAGTCCCAGAATAAACTCAGCTGATGCAGAGACTGTAGGTCGACGGTGCAGTAAATCAGGCCGTAGTACTTCATTTGCTTGACCAAAAATCTTGCAGGCGCGTGATGCGAAGGGCTGCCTCAGTGCAAACTGCAGCAAAGGCAGTTGTTCGCTAACCTTCCTGGACTTGGATCCAGCACTGTCTGCTGCTCCATGTTCGTGGTATGCAGGGTCAGGTATGGTGTGTCCTCCTGCTGCTGGGATAAAACTCAAAGCCAGTGTAAATGCCCTGCCTGTCACTGGCTAGCTTAACAGAAGGCAGATTTGGGCTTATACCAGATACACATCAAATTCATCCTGCTGAGGAAATCTCATTACTGTAAGACAGAGCATATTTTACGGTAATGCCTGTCAGAGAGATGCTCTGCTTTGCCATCATTCTGCGTAGCTAAAACGCTGCTATGGGCCACACCAGACAGCATCACGTATCAAAATGCAGTGAATTCGAGGGGCTAGTGTTATGCACGAGCATAGATCGCACATAGACGTGTACGCTTGTATGTACCTGAAGCAACAGGAACTAGTCACAAGTCTTCCAGGTAGTTTTGTAAAGACCTTTCATCTTTGACAGCCTGTCTTTCAACTGCTGCCTGCATGAGGAAAGCTGAGGATTTTGTCTGTAGTTTATCTGTCTTCTTTTCTGTTTGTTTATTATAATCTAGGACAAATGATACCGGCCTCCTTGCTTTCAAAGACCATTTGCCTGTAACTCAGATAGTGATCACTGACACAAACAGATCAAATTCGGAGGCTGCTTGGAAAATCGGCCCTTTGCGTTGCTATGGAGACAGTGAGTACCAGCTCCTCTCAATTTCCATAGGTACAGAATGTCCCCTCTCTCAATCTCTCTCTCCTTTTTTTTTTTTTTTTTTTTTTTGTAAGTTGTGGGGTTGTTGTTGCTTTTTCTCAAAGGACCCTTTCCCTGGGCAGCTCACCGCTACTCTCCTGTGCCCGTTAACTATAGAGAAGGGGGTTGTCGTTTGCAGGGCAGTTCTGGAACGCCGCCTCCTTCAACACCGAGGCCTCCTACCTGCATTTCCCCACCTTCCACGCCGAGGTCAGCGCGGACATCTCCTTCTTCTTTAAAACAACTGCACTGGCTGGCGTCGTCTTGGAAAACCTGGGGATTAAAGACTTCATACGGGTTGAAATAAGCTGTAAGTTCTCCCACTGTGTATGTTTTCCATATGTCCAGATGTGACAGGAGCAGGATGCTGGAGAGGATGTTTTTTCTTCTCTCCTGAAGACAGAATAAATTGGAGACCCATTGTACTGGATGCAGATGTTTTAGGCTTGACTTCTTTTCCTCTTAGAATTTGCCTATATAGCCTTGGTCATAACACTTAATTTTGCTATGAATTAGTTTGTCTCTCTCATGAATGAAGCAATGACTTTATTTTCCTTATCATCCTTCCTATTTTTCCCATTTTTTCTCTTTTGAGAAAGAGCAGATGTGCCTGTAGATAGTCACTTTAATTGAGAGATGTAATACTTAATACAAATCATTCAATTGATACTTTTTTTATTCTATCACTGACTTATCCAGTGTATTCGAGGAATTTGGTATTGTTGGTACAACTGTGAGGGAGGCTCTATCAAGGCTAGGAGGCTGATGGAAGAGGAGTCAGTCACAGTTGTAACAAGCCTTGAATACTTCAAAATTGAACTAGTTGCTGCAGTGTGATTATAATTCAGTGCCTAAAAGAGAGGAGTGAGGAACTTAGCAGATTTAGCCTCACCCCTATTCTGAGGACTTCGAGTATTTATAAGTGACAAAACGATATTGTGGTTTGGAAGTGAAATATGACTCCTGTATTCCAAATTCTGTCAAGCTTAGGAAAAACAAACTGAGTGCTATGCATTTTATAATATGCCTATAATAACCCCAATGCAAAATTGAATAAAATAGGGCCTCAAGGCCCTTGAATTCATTAAACCAATGGTAAATGTCATGGTGCATTATCACAAGGTACTGATTTACTGTTAATTGCACATCAAAGTCCAATTTGGTTGTACTTCAGTGTACTGCTTTTCATTTTTGTAGCAATAAAAATAGTAGTTTGATATCAAATATGACCCACACTACAAGCCACCAAGAGGCCTCTTTAGTGAATGCTTTCATATCTCCGGTAAACATACATGCAGAAATGAGTTATTTAAAAGTTTGAGGAAAGTCTTTTCTTTTGAACTTCAGGCTTCTCTTTAGTAGTTTTGTGTGGTGTTTCTTGCTGCCAGATGGAATTTGAAGCCTATAGGGCTTGTATGAAGGAAGCTTTGCAGACCAGCTGCTTGGAAAGGAAATGACCTTTCAGCAGATGCAGGGGCTCGGCATAGATCTTTGTCTATCCCCATGGAGTCTTTCCTAACTACCTCAGAAGCAGCTTCTAAAACCAGACTGATTTGTTGGGCTTGAAAGACATTTTTTTAATGAATTTTCTATCCACTACCTTTTGGTTGGTGTGTGGCCCGTGGGACTTGATTTTTGGTCTTTCTGATTGTGTTCAGCATTTTAGGGAGAAAAAAAAAAAATCAGGAACCAGAATGTTAAAAGAGTTATAGACCCTTCTAGACTTTCAGCAGAGCAAGAGGGACTACATGGTTGTTGCTTTCCGATTATAGCATAGGATCTAGGAGACCTGCTAACTGTAGGCATGTGTGACATATGCTCATCAGTGAATTAGTCTTTCCTCCTGGTCTTTCATATCTGTTTTTTTTTGTTTGTTTTCCTTGCTTTCTGGGTCAGGCAAATAAATGCATAGAGTTTTCTCTGCTACTTCACACAGCCAAGTTCTGTGGTTGCCAAGTATGTGCATTTTGAAAGATTTTGTCAGAACGAGCTCCTTCGTTCTTTCCACCATCTTAGCATTATCTATCCAAATGCTTTTGCCACTGCTATGTGACGTTAGTACAATATTTGGCACTTCTGAAAGAGAATCAACAACCATTTCTAGGACACGGTAATTGTTAAAGCAAAAAAGATGGGTACCCACATCCAACCATAATCACAGCAGAGCTCAGTGAGGCCGCAGGCTTAGGTTTACATAAAAGCTGCTGTGTAGGAGATGGGAGGTAAATGATGTTGTACTGTTTCCTGGCATAAAAGTTAATGGACCCTATATTTATGTAAGATTTCTTGATGTCAAAACCACTATTTAATTCAGACCTTCATTTTCTCTTCACATCTATGTATCTATCCCAGCCCCCAAGGAGATCACCTTTTCTGTAGACGTTGGAAACGGCCCCGTGGAAGCCACAGTGCAGTCGCCCACACCGCTGAATGACAATCAGTGGCACTACGTCCGAGCTGAGAGGAACCTCAAGCAAACCTCTCTGCAAGTGGACAGCCTCCCCAAGAAGGTCTTGGAGGCACCTGCAGAAGGCCACTTCCGTCTGCAGCTCAACAGCCAGTTATTTGTAGGTAGGGAGCATTTAAGGGTTTCTGTGGATACCTGCAATACTTGTATGCCCAAACCTGATAATAGGGTGGTTTTGCCACTGAGCTTGGGTATGGTAACCTCTTCTGCCTCCTCCTCTTCCACCCCAGCATAGGCAACATAAAGAAAACCCATGCTACTGCCACTGCACTCAAAGCATTAACCGTACTTTGTATATTAGATAATACTTTTAGGCTTTAAGATTGCTTCAATATATTTAGTACCAAAGAATTCTGGGATGATAGAAGTCTGGCCATAGGCAGTTGTGGCCTAATTTGTTTGCACTGGAGGTCTCATCCCAGTCTCTAATGGGACGGAACTGATTTAAATCTAAACCTAAACCATGTGGAGTGAGTTTCATTCTATCTGAAAAAAGAAACTCAAATGTGTTAACAGCATATTAACAGTGTTAGGGAGAAAGAAACAGCAGATCATATTGGTATTTCTCCCCTCCGTAGTCTACAACATACTTCTTTCTACAGTTGCATCACTGTGTGCACTAATGATGATTAAAATGTTGCTGCAATTAGTATATATATTCTTAATAGCTTATGTAACTGACAAGATTTGCTGTTTTAAAAGTATTCCTAATATCTTTTAATTTAATCTCTTTGTTTCATTCCATTTAAACATGGAACTTTGCTTCTATGGTGGAAGTGGCTAGTCATCAAGATCTAACTGTTTTTTGTCGTTGTTGTTGATCCTTCTCCAGAATCAATTCAAATATTTTGTAAACATCATAAATAAGGCTCAATGACAACATTTAATTTAGTTTATTTATATTCTGGAAGGATTTATTGATCCTTCAGGATGAAGGAACTGTATTAGTATCACATAGCATTATGATGATGATTGAATGGAGATTCAATGTAGCTTTAAAACCATAATCTTTTTCCTGTAGCCTGAGAGATGCCAATGTATGCACAGAATATGTGAGTCAGTTTGTCTTAATTCCTTTTGGGGGGATTATACATAGTAGATCACACACACAAAATGAATTTGGGCATCTATAAAATTTGACTGGATGGGGCTGTTGACTTGTAATGGTTGTCCAGATTTTTCCCTCTTAACCCAAGAACCTGATATATTTTTTTTTTCTTTCCCTCTTAACCCAAGAACCTGATATATTTAAGACTATGTGACACACAGTTTTGGCTCTCAGATTTTTATGCTGTTTGTTTTCAAGTTGGTGTGTCAAACACTTTTACCTTCTGTGACTTATATCAAAGGAAGCTGAGCAGAAACCTTCTCCGTATATGATAACAAAACAGATGTAAGCAGCCTTAGAACTGTGCTCCATTTACTTCTGATCTGGTGATACTGATATCTGAGTAAGGTCATCAACCTTTAAATACTTTGCCAGGAGGGGAGTTAAGAAGGCCTATCTCTTTTTTTGGAAGATTATCTTGAAATTGATTGACTTTACTATTTTAGGAGATTCAGGCTTTTACTGAAGATTTTCCAAAGACCAAACACAGAGAAGGATTTCTCTTTTGCGTGTAAAGGTTCTTTTACGTCCAGTAAGGTTCACACTGCAGTTTCCCCGAGCAGAGACCTCAGCACTGTTTCTGTCTCATTTGCCCAGCGATCTGTTTTCATGAAAACTGGGATAATACAATATCCCCTCAGTTAAATTTGAGTAAAGAGTTTTAGAATGTCGTGATTCAGAGATTAAAAAGGAACCGTGTATTGGAGTAAATATTCTTTTTCATGAGAAACCAAACCAAAACCTACCAAAGCACAACTGCCTAGTCCTTTTAGATGGAGGAAAAGTTGTTGTGACCTAATGTGAAACGTGAACTTCATTACCAACTGATAAATAATTACAGTGAGTTCACAGAGTCCTGGTGTTCAGAACCAATGGGCACAACCTGTAGAATATTGCCATGACTTACACTGTCCCTATGCTAACTTTAATTTTTTTATTTTTACATTATTTAACTTCAGCATATCTGCGATATTTCCAAGGTGTAAAATTCAATTTTCAGCTCTCTCTCTGTGCTTAGGTATAACTATGCATACACTTCAGTATCTTTAAGCTGTGTTTCTATAGTGTAAGTCATGTTAGTCATATCTGACTGGGCTTGAACTGATATTATGTTACTTGGAAGCACAGTGCTATCTGTTAGAAAGCTTCCCTTGATCACTTGCAAGCCTTGAGAAGCATGAAGCAGCCATAATTCATTATTTGCACACTAATGCACCTACAATACTTCTGTTCTGGAACCGGTATCACATAGCAGGTAGGGGAGTTCACACTTGTTTGACACTTCCTGGAGAGATGAACTCAGGTGGTGATTTCTGTTTACCTTGAGGCCTCTTTTATGCATCAGTATGTTATAAAAAGGAACTGGTAAAGCTGAGGATCTGTACATGTGCTTATGCTACTCATAGTAATCACAAGAGATACTAGAATTAAGGTGTCATTTCTTTCCTTATTGCCTGTGCTCCATTCAGTTCTGCCCTGCCGCTTTTCATTGCCCTGTTCTCCGTTTGATTCAATGGTGTTGGCTACTTTTGCGCTTGGTGACATGACATCTGCCTGGCACTTGTGTCCTCAGGGGATGTTCCACTTGGGGGAGCAGAACCTCAGTATCTGCTCTGAGCAGGCCTGCCAGCACACTGCGTGGCGCACGTCAGAGATCAGCACTGCAGGATGTTTCCAGGATTCCACTGCAGTGCCGATGATTTATGCATGCCATACAAAATAAACCATAGAAGACAGGTTCTTTCCTATTGGATCCACCTGAAGATAAGAGCAGAGGGAAGGAAGTCAAAATGGAAGTGGTCCCATCCAATCGCTTTCCTTTTGTCTCCATGTCATCCATAGCAACATAGTCTGAAAGATTCATACTTGCAGTTCTTGTTTTATTCCATCACTTGCTAGAAATGCAACCTAATAATGTGTTAAGAGCCATCCTGTCTGACTGTATTCAATTACAGTTCCTCTCTATTAAGAAAATGGTTTTCAGTTATGCATAAGAGACAAAAATGTAGGTTAAATACTGTTTGTATGATTAGCTGGTGTATTTAATGTGTAACTGACTTACAGGTCACATATATATTTATCTAGGTAGTACCTGAAGGAGTCTTTCTCTGACTATGCTTATAATTATTTAGAATAAAACCAGAAAGTCTACTTAAGGCCAACACTGACACACACTAGCTATGCAGCAGCCTTCTGAGATAGCTTTCTGTGTGTATGTGAAAAGAAAGGGAAAAATGAATTTTTCATTGTCTGTAGTTTGGGGATTGCTCAAAATCAGAAGAACAGGAATTTTAAAGCAGCCTAAAAGAATTAGCAACCCATTTCTGCACTTTTTTTTTTTTTTTTTTCAGTCACTCTTGGGTATCTAAACAATTTAGGTTGCTTTATAATGCTCAGTCACAGCAGGGATGTACCTACACCTGGCTATATTTCTTATATTAATTTAAAGCAATTACAGTAGAAAGAACAAGCTTAGCCTGTAAGCCATATAGTATCAATTTCACCAAGTTCTGCACAAAAACAGGCCAATGTAGCATCACGAACTCCTGGAGGAAGTTCTAGCCAGTTGAAGGAGAACTGTTAAAATGATCGAATAATAAACAGATTTGATGAGTAAATACTCTGTGGATCTAGGATCAGGTAGAGGGTCTCCAATAAGCTGTATACTTGCCAAATGTTAGAAGAGGAAAAGAATCATAAATGGATTTTACATATGTTCTCTCATTTTTTGGCTTTCCAAGGTATTTCAGAGATCAATGAGAATGTGGGCAGTTTAATAAACATGATACCTGCAGTAAAGTTAGATATAGTTTGTATTTGTTCTTTAACTGTTACAGCTGGGATTTGTATGTGTGCAGAGAGAAGAGTCAAGGAGAATGTCTTTTATCCTGGTAATATCTGTGGTTACTTCCTATGAAAAAGAAAATATGTAGTAACCAGCAATTTTAAAGGGGAAATCATATTTGGGCATTAGGCATTGCTGATAATGTCTGTATGCTGTGCATTGTTTTGGAACACAATCTGCAAAGAAAAGGACCATTTCTGCACAGTGCAGTAAACACAAATATCCCAGCTCTTCTGATGCCTTTCAGAATAAGTAAGCTAACATTTGTACGTCAGAAAAGAGAACTTGGCTGAAGAAGCGTTTGAAAATATTCTTTCCTATGAGAGAGACACCATAAGATTAGCATAAAAACAAACTTCCTTTTAGGCTCACACTTAGTATCTAGAATTAAATTATTCTCATTTAAAACCAAGACCTATATATTTCTCCCATTAACATGCAAGAAAGAAAAATATAAGTCAGAATATTATAGCAGAACAATAAGGTTTTGAGATTGCTTTTCAGCCTGCTGTTTCATTCTCTTAGTTTGCAGTAGCCTGGTTTTAATTAAACAATATATGATGAAACAAATGCTCTTCTCCAAGGAATTCATCAAAAGATTTTCTTATTTGATGCATTTTGACATAGGACCAACTTCTATGGAAGAATATTTTGGAAACATAACTTCTTTCCTACTCTTATTCAGGAGATGCATCACCAGAAAGGCTAATATTTCAATCCTACAAAAACAATTAACTCTTGAGCTAGAATTAGCTTTTCAGTAGGAAAGTTGCAATAATTTGAAAAGTGAAATATTGGTGACTGCCAAATAAAGCCTTCAATAATGAAAATGCTGATATTTTTACCAAATAGTCTTATCATCTTTGTTATTTATTATTGTTTTCAGAGACCAGCCCTTATGGGAAAGGAGTCATCACTGTTAGCAGTTTTGTTGGGCAGATAATAAACTGATTAGCCTCTAGAGCCTGAACTGCCCTCTTGCAGGGCAGTTCGTACATACAGTTTTGATCTTCACAAAGACATGCAGTTATGTTTAATAGTTGAAATTAATGACACAATTGTGACCCAAACTCACCTTTTGTGCTTTACCATAGACATTCACATGCAACATCATGTTGGTCAGTCATGCATAAATTCTGCTTCCAAAGTCATTTCCCCTTAGCCCACAAGCCTGATGCTGTACGTGATTCATCCTTGTCTGGACTAATCAGCATGGATAACTCACCTGTTGCTGGGATCAGGGTGTTGTTTATATTCTGTACTATGGCAACAAATAGAAAAAATACTTTAGGTTTAGGTTTCTCATGTATTAGGTGATGTGCAGACTTGTGATAAAGCTAGTCTGTTCCCAACTGAATCTGCAGTCTAAATGCCAGATAAGGCAGTAGATAAGGCTGAAAAGAGAAGAATGGCAGGAATAAATTGTCACATACCTTTTTTTATTCCTTTCGTAATGATAAATAGAGACCTTTACTTTCCAGGGCTGCCCATCTGTCATCTTTTGCCACAGTATGCGTTGATATATAATAGATAATATTTTTTAAATTCCATGGCTTCCTATTTGTACCTTTGGGTTGTCCTTCAGGACTTGATTACTTTACAGAGTCGTCAGTGAATGCATGTCCTTTGCTTTTTCTTTTGCAGGAGGAACAGCTTCCAGACAAAAGGGTTTTTTGGGATGCATCCGATCTCTGCATTTAAATGGGCAAAATCTTGACCTTGAAGAGAGAGCTAAAATGACCTCTGGTGTTAAGCCTGGATGTCCAGGACATTGCAGCAGTTATGGTAACCTGTGCCATAATGGAGGAAAATGTGTGGAGAAATATAATGGTTATTCCTGTGACTGTACCAACTCAGCCTATGAAGGACCTTTCTGCAAAGAAGGTAGGAGTATCCTTTCATCCTAAATCCTCACTGGTTTCACCCACGTCAGCTTGGTGATGTACGCCACATTATAAGAATATGTTCTAATATCAGATTTCCCTTGACACCATTAAGGGTTTACCTAAAGTGAGCTATAATCTCTCATTTTATTGACTTCAGTGATAACCTCAGAAATCGTGAATAGTACCAATTTTACTACTTGTTATTAAAGTTGCCAACTATACCCCAGTGTGATTTCTACATTCAGTTACATGTAACTTGGCCTAAGCATTATCTCTTGGGGCTGCAATTTTCCATCAAGGTTGTCTGCTCGTGTCTGCACTCGAATCTGATCCAGCTTGCTCCACCTTAATAAAATTCTGCGTACTTAGTTGTGGAACAATGGGTGACAAAGAGGGGTAGTGTTTTTATGCTTGTAGCCATCCCCGCAACAATGCTGAACTTAGCCACCCTAAGAGATGTTAAAAGTAGGCATGCATCATTCAGGAGAAAATTGATTTGAACAGTTTGGACGGATAAGCATGTTCTCACTGAACCTATTTGCTGACTCGTAGGAGATATATGCATTAGACCACAGTAAGGAGCAGGGCGAATAAAGAGCATCCAGCTTAGATAACAGGAGAGGAAGAAACTGCAGAAACTGCACTGAATAACAATTAAGTGCAATGTGAGCATTGTAATTTCAACAGCTGCACCTCACTTTGCAAAAGCTCCAGGTTTGTTACATGGGCCACATCGTCTGCTGGTGTAAATCGGCCTAGTTGTACTGCAGTCCAAGGAACTATGCCCACTTACATGAGCTGAGGATTTGGCACCAGTATCACAAGAGGCACGCTGAATAACTGCATGGCATTGTGTTAAGAGGTGGCCTTGCTGCTATACGGATGGAGCTGCTTTATGGAGACAATACTTGCATTCAGCTTATAGCAGAAGACATCACCATGATGAATTTACTGTGCCTCATACAAGTAAAACTGCTGTGGTCACCTGCATGTATTTTGTGGCCAAACTTTATTGTGTGCATATTAGAAATGCAAATGTGAGCTGTTGCGATCCCAGCACGTGCAGATAGAAGCTTCTCTCTCCTTGGAGAGGAGCTTTCTCCCTCAGTTTCTCCCTCAGTAGCTGCCTTTTGGTCACTGCATTGCTTTAATAACAGCTTTCCTTAACGAGAAAATGGGAAAGGACAAATTTATTTCTGTCTTCAGTGTGGCAGGTAAGATGGAGAATATAGCCATGCGTATAGACTATTGGAAAAGCCTGGCATAGTTTAAGTCAGAGACCTATCTCCGTATACCATACTTCTCTGTCAGACAAATCTACTGTAAGGAAGGACAATCCACTTGTCTGAAATAAGAAACAGTGATGCCAGGTGGGTTGGGGACGTTCTGCAGCGTGCTGCTGAGGTATGCGCTTCTGAGGCAATCAGCTCATGTCCCTGACTGCCTAAAAGATCGGAAAATGCAGTATCTGATTTTTTTTCCCCTTGGTTTGTATATGCTTTCAGAGGTTTCTGCATTATTTGAAGCTGGCACTTCTGTTACTTATCTTTTCCAAGAACCTTATCCTGTCACAAAAAATGCAAGTACTTCAAGTTCTGCCATTTATGTGGATGCTGTCATGTCCAAGGAAAACATTGCATTCAGCTTCCTCACAGCACATACTCCAAGTCTTCTGCTGTATGTCAACACCTACTTTCATGAATATTTGGCTGTGATTCTCTCCAAGAATGGTAAGTGCTCTTGATTTGCTACCAAACTGAGAGTAGTGTGACTATGTTTGTTTGTTTGTTTTGTGGTAGAGTTCAGCACTAATTTCCGTTAGGTTCTTTGTCTGCAACTTCATTAGCTTCATGGTATTCAGTTCATGCAAATGGCCATCACTTTTGTTTATATCCCTTTATTTGGCATTCAGTGCTACACTTGCCCATTCAGTCTTTGCATAACCATGTTGTTCAGGCTTAAAATGTTCCTTGACTTGCATTTGGCAAGACTGTATAATAACAATTCCTTGCTCTTTATTCCACTCTGAAATCCATTAGATCTCCAGGATAAGGAAATGAGAAATTCCATGAATGTACGAGAACATTTGGTGCAGGGATATATTATAGGTTTATCTTTCACATCCTCTGTTGACATGTGTGTTGCTCTTCATATTGTTCTCTCACACGTATGTGACCAGTACTACTGAGCATTAGGGCCACAAAATCAAGTGTTCTACCATCATTGACTAAAACATAAGGTGTAAATCTCTTTGCTATTTAAAGGTAAATGGAATGGGTGTTTTTTGAAGCCGTGCTGAGATCTTAGGGGAATGGATTCTATGTTTTGTTAATAAGATTTCACTCCTGAATTCTTTCAGAAATCTTACTCTAGATAAACATTATTGTAGACAAATGATGATGTTTGGGTTATTCAAGATCTTTCAGGCACTGGAGCCCTGGAAGTGATGATCAAGCATGTGGATGAGTCACTGTCATCCATGGCAGAATAATAGGAAGTTAATGCTATATGGATAAATTTGACTGATTGGCCAAGGCCATTCTGAAGCACTGCAAATTCCAAAGTAGCTAAGGTCCCAGGTACCATCAAACAAAACTAAAGAAAAAAGCTTTAATTCTCTGTATGGACTCTCCATCAGTTTATCTTCTGGTTATGGCATATAGTCAGCTTTTGGGCTGGCATGGGACTAACATCTAAGTCCCTGACTGCAGCAGGTGCAGCAGAGGCACGTCTGGGTCCACTGCCCCTATGCAAACTCCATTTGTCAGGGAGGAGTGTTAGGTCCTGAGGAACCTTTCATTTCTCCTGTCCTCTCAGCCGGTCCCAGAGCTCCGTCTCTGCATTGTTCTCCGAGGCAGGTGACACATGTTTATGATTTTGACATATGAGACACCAGTATGGACCTCAACAGGTCAGAAAGGTTAGCAACTCCTGAGGCAAAACCTTGGAGTCTGCTGCTTAGTCACGCTGAGATCTCTTTATGCAACTCAGGCAATAGGAAAATAGCCTTAAAGTGAATGAAAATGTAATATCCATTTAAATCACCTTTACTGCTGCCAGAGTCATGTAAAATGACCTTAGAAACAAGAGTCAGTTGTCTTTTATTGATGAAATACAACCGTCAGCAAGCTGTAATTGGGAGGTCTCGGTTCTGGAAGGGGAAGCTTTAACAGTGGTTGGGAAAGGGGTAAGGATCAGGATGCCGGAGAGCTCTCATAACACCTCAACTGGAACATGTGTTTGAAGATGAGTCAAACATTTTTGCAGCTGCATCATCTGCAGAACTACTCTTTAGCTCAGTTGGAATTAGAGACCTTTGGGAAATTAGGTGGAGCAGCTCTCAACACACTCAGAATCAAGAGGCAAATTGCAATGGTGCTCTGATGCTGTTCTCATCCCTGTATTTCTCTTTACCCATTTGTAAAATGAAGATAATGTTAATTTAAAGGGTTAGTGAGATATCAGGCTCCAAAATTCTGGACTGTGAAGTATAGTGCTGTATGAAAATAATTGTTAAGGTAACTAACTGACCTTGGTTAACTCCTGGATGTCCCTTCCAGAGTTGCTCAGCGGATGCTTTTCCTTAAAGACAGTCATTTTAGTTATGTATATCCTCTGCCTTTTGTTCCTCATTTAATCCTTTTTAAATCTCATGTCCTCTTATTTTAAATCTTGTTGGAATTGAAGTTATTCCAATGAAAATAATGTTCAGATATGTTACTATTTCTCCAAGAGGTTTATGCTTGCTGTAAAATTACTGGACTATGAAAATAATGTCCTTTGTAGTATTAAAACTGAACGTGATTCTGTCTCTGTTACTAGATCTTTTTCAAGGATATTTGCCGAGACTGACAGTGTATGGTAGAACCTAGACTACTGCCTGCTGGATGACTGATTCATTAAATAAAGTTTAGGGTCCTAGTAAAATGGGCATGGACATTTTTACTTGAGGTGTAAGTAATAATATTCTTCATCATGACCCTTTGCACTCATTAGCAAATAATATTGGAACAATCTATGTATACTTTAATACTTCATACCCTACCCAACTTTCCTAAGTATTTTCAAGGAACTGCTTGCTGATCATGTTATTCCCCCTTTACATTATGCACAAAATAACTAGGCGAATTCTTATTTAATAAAAGTGATGATGAAAAGAATGCTCTTTGTAATTGGGACTTTCCGTATTAAATATTTAATATGAAAGAAGTGAAAGTGTTTGAAAGGCTTTTTCATATTTAAACTATATTGCAAGGGGCTTATATGGAGATGAACATGATTAGGCAGCTATGGTCTAATCCAGAGAAGCATGAAATATTCCTTGCCAAATTGATTGGTTTCAGTAAAATTAATAAATAACCATGCTTAACTCTAAAGCACTTGCATGCATGCGGTCTGTAAAGTGGTCATGTCATTAGATGCTACAGGGTGTACGTCTGAAACACTGGAATTATGGTAAAATGATTAATTTAGTGTTACCGAACAGATCCATGTCAGAACTGGGAACAGAATTAAAATGCCTTCAAACCAACTCATGGCTTTATCCATTCACCGCGTTGCTCCCCACACAGGGTGCCCCCTCATAGTGCTGGGCACTTGGAATCCGTGTGCCTCATGAAGAAGGGAAGTTGCAAGAGATGTGGGTACCAGTGTGTGTCCATATAGAAGCTACCGTTCTGCACCTATAGAGATGGCATCCTTCTCCCATACTGCCTGTTCTGTAGTGTGTAGCAGCAGATATTTCTAGAAACAACTCCCACCCAAAAGACTACTCTGTAGCACGAGGTGGTGAATTCTTGTCAGTTAGCTCTTGTCCTGGCAGCTAATGGATGAGTTCTCAAAAGTTTCTGTTTTTAAAGATGACTTAGTCATTCTTTGTGTCATTAGTTACTAATTAGGTTTCTAAATCACACAAGTGTGTTTCAAAATTATACATAATAACTTAGCATTGTCCTCTCCTCTCCCATTTTATATACTAGGTCCATGTAATTTTTTAATACCTCGCTTCTTTTCTTCATGTCCTTGGCCTTATCAGCTTTGCATGAACTAGACTAATTTAAAAGATAACTTTTTCTAACAATTTTTCAAGAAATACATTTCCTGAAACACCTGCATCTTGTAACACTGATACATTAATCAAATGTTCAAAAACCTAGTTTGAGGCCATTAATTAGCATGAGGAATGACCACATCACAGAGTAGGGTCAGGTGACTCACTTTGTGATCTTTTCCCCTTGAGGGATGATCAGGTTCTGTACCTGCGGGCAGAGCTGGGGTGCAGCGGGCAGTTCCTGTGGATGGACCCCTGACGTTGGTGCCGCAGTGGTCGGTGCAAAGCCGGTCATCTGAGAAGCCTTCATGAAGCAAACCTGCTGACGTGCAGCTGTTGCCATCAGCGGTGACTTCCCGAGGGACAGCCCCAGTGCTGTCTGGAGACCGGCTCTGCCGGGAAGCTGGGACTTGCTTAGGGGAGAAGAGCCTGCCCACAGCCTCAGTGATCCCGCACCTGCGGGAATAGCAGTACTGTAATCACTGGCAGCACATGTTTAGTATCAGTGTATTAGAAGTTTCAAATTATACTGCTCGCTACTAAGCTACAGAAAATGGGTAAACAGCTCAAGCTTGTTTTTGCATGTCAGTCCATACGATAACTAATTCACACCATGGGAAGCCACTGCCAAGAAAACAGAAATATTCTTTTCTTTCCTAGGGAAACTTTTTTAGCTGTACTTTTTTTGGTAATTTGCGTGATTTTACAAAATAACCAGTAACTCAGCATTATAATCTACTTACCTTGATCTCTAAAGAGAGTAACTGATGGGGGAAGGGAAACTTTGAGACCAATACTGTTAATGCCTCTCCTTTCTCATTCTTCCTTCCCCCTACAACCATCAAATGTGATATGAATATGAAGAAGTATGTTGTCTAGAAAATATTTCCGCAAGCCTTTGATTCTCAGTGTTGCTGGTTTTCTCTGTGAACACCGTGTGATTCCTAATCTAGAAAAACAGCAGATAGCCAGCATCAAAGAAAAGAGATAGAATCTTGTGCTATCCTGGAGTGACTGAAAATTTATCTGAGTTTATTATCTGATCTCATGAGGAACTAAACAATTTAAGCCTTTTTTTTACTTTGTTTCTATCCAGTGCTTCTTGCCATCACAGTGAGCTCTATTATCAATTTCTTTGGGAAAGTAAGACTGAAATTGCATAGGAAAGTTTAATGATGGGGGAAAAAACACAGTCAAAAACAAAAGTACAAATGACAACAGCTTGAGTAATTCTTCTGTCAGGTATTTGTTATTCAGAATATAGTAACCAGAACTAGATCAGTCCCACTGTTCTGTCCTATAAAATCTTAAAATCAACTGGTGTTTGAAATAAGTGGGAAGACAAAAGCTTCTTTAGTGGTGAAGTAAATTAGCACACTGAGAGGAGAAAAAAAAGAGAGATGAAAATGGCATTGAGAAGCTGCTGCTTTTTTAGTTTTTTTTTTTCCTTTTTTTAATAAATGAGCAATCAGCTATAATCTCCTCCTGTCTCCGAGTCAAAAGCAACCATTCTCTTGAAAGCAAATTCTCTTGTTCTTGACTTGTTGTGAGGTTTTGGTGGTGATTTTCATGATTTTCAAATCTTCACCAGTTCTTAGGGCTTTATGTCCTTGTGGTTTTAGATATGGGATATGGAGCACCTCTCCCACTAAGTGGGTGCCACAGGACATAACTAACTTCAGCAGAAAGAGCCCCTAGTATATAACACTACTGAGCAATGTCTTGTCTTCACAGAACATCTTCTGGTTTAGAGGGTTTCAGCACCCACTGAACAGCCCTCACAATTCATGTGTCTGTGAAGAGGAAGGTGGTGCCAATGTTCAGTCCAGTCAATTTTAGAAGATCAGGGAGAAGAAAGCGAGTCTTGTTGGGAAAGGTGGAATACAGTTTTTTCGAGGAGTTCAGTTCTCAAGCGACAGTCCCAGAGTGACTGAGAGTTGTGCCTGGTCTAGTTCTGCCTCACATTCCTTAGATACTTTCAAATACTGTGTACGAATGTGTCTTCGAAGTATCATTTCAAGCAATAGCTGAAATCTCACTTGCTGGGGCAGGGGGCAGTGAGGATTTGGAGGGGAATGGTGAATATGGTGAATGTAAAAGAAAATGTCCCGAGACTTGAATGTCACTAAAGGGGAGCCTGTCTATGAGTAGGAGATGTTGGGAGGGCAGGAGATCTCCCAGCCAATTTTTCTATGTGAATAGAACATCCTCTGTGTTTAGAAATACTTCTGATCCTTTGGATTTTTCTCTGCGTGAAAGTGTACCTCACAGAAAATGGAGATACAGAAAATGAGCTTTCTGCTCAAATCCTGCACAGACCTGTCTTGGAGGCAATAGGTAGAATTTTTTTTTTTTTTTTTTTTTGTGCTTTAGCATATGGTGCTCTAAATCTCTAACGGTGCAAGACTTGGAAGAAGAAGCAGCCACAACATTCAGCCGAGGACTCTGGCAGATTTCTTTATCTGCTCTGCTCTCCAAGAAGAGAGAAGCGAGAGATCTGTTTCATTAGCTCAATTCCTGGAAATATTTGCACTCACCAAGATCATTTTTGATTACTGAAGAGCCAAAAGATGCGCTGGAGCCTCACAAGGGAAAAACAAGGGAACTGTAATTGGATTACACGGAGCAGGAAAGGCAGTTCACAACTGCTCTGTGTTCTGCATGCATGCAGGCACACTTTGAACTTAGTGGTACTTGGCGCCACCTGTAAAACCTAAGCACCTAGCTCACATCTTATGAATGAAAAGTCTTTTATTTCTCTGTATTTTGAGGAGCTCAAAGGAGTCAGGGAGAAGGCTAGAGGAGACTAGCCACAAGCTTTTGTTTTTAAATGGAAACTGCAGATGCATATATGTTCTTTACCAATTTTGAAATGAAGTTCTTTTCAGAACCCATTTTTCCAGAGTTTTGGCCATGGGGATTGTGGGTAGCTGATGCTTTTATTCGTAAGTTGTGAATTATCTGTGCTATGGATGTAGAGAGTTGTGAACAGACAGAATTGCTGGCTCGGGTGCCCCCCATAGCAGTGTAGCGCTTTTCACACATCACAGAGCCCAGATTAACAAGTCTGGCAAGAACTAGGGTGGGTCCAAGCAAACCTGTCTATTTCATGTTTGTTGTATTCCTACTAGCATGTTAATTTTTCTCCTACAAAATGCGTTATCCTGTATCTCCTGTTGATTAATTAAAAGGTGATGTTATCTTTTTTTTTTTTTCCCTGATCAAAATGGAAAAATTTTCAGGGTGTTTATGAATAAATTAAGAATTGTTGAAGTATGTGTTTGAAGGTGAAGTATTGCAAGTATTTCATTTTTTTCCTTGTCTGCTCAAATTACCTTCTTCCATGTTACTCTTGCTCAGACGCAATGGTTATTTTTTAGGCCAGCATGAAACAAGTTGCTTGAATAGGTATCTGTATAGCCAAAACTGAAACAGGAATGGTTGAAAGGTATTGATAGCCATGTGGAAATTTATGGCTGGGGCCTCAGTGAGGGCAGGTTGGCAGGGATTCCTTGGTGTTTTTCAATAGAGGACCTCAGTCTTTTCTCCTTGTGAGCTGTTCGCACAGAGTTAGTGGTAGTGCATAGTTTGCAAAGCCAGAGTGAATCTGTGGAATATAATTCATAGGATGATATGTTACCTTCCCTTTACCATGCAAAGAATAAAGGCTCTTCCTGACAGCTTGACTGCTACACTAGCCTTAAGTGAAAACTTCAATGTAAGATCAAAGCCTGACAAGGAGCTTTTTCTATGTACAAAGACAAGTAAACCATGGGCCCTATTCTACCTGTCCAAGAGAAGACTAATTGCATCTCGTGTGTGTTTAAAGACAGGACCAGAGATCTGAACATCAGATCCAGTAGTATCATGTAGGTAGTTTTTGTTAATGAAAGGCCTTAAAATAATTGTTAAAATACCAAAGAATGCATAGATTTCTACTAGATAGTAGATAGAGGTTAAAAATCACCAGAATGAGATTCACTACTGGAAGGCAGATAATTTCAGGAAGTTTTAAATGAATCTGATGCCCTTGCTCTTGTCTTCGTCTTTACACTGAGTTACCTCCAGGAAAAAAGTAGTTCATACAGTATCAGTCTATGAAGAAAAGAGGAGCCAGTTCCCCCTCCACAAAGCATTTTAGGCTCAGCTACACCAGTATGGATATGATTTGTTTAATTTAGAGAAATGTGCTCTTCAAGATTACTAGCATAACCTTTGTGTTACTTGCTAGTTGCCACTCATTGTTTGCACTGAGCTCTATGACTGTTTTTCTGAGTCATTTTTTTACATTTTTAGTGTTCTCTAGTTTTAGAGCAAGAAGCCAGTTCCTTTTTAACTGCTGGTCAGCCAGTTTTAAGCCAGATGGCTGCTGGTAGATGCAAGACATTTACCAAGGTTAAACACACCTGTCAGTCACGTAAGGGAACTAACTACCATTGCTGTTGTTTATGTGACATTCTAAATCTGGCTGCAGGTGCCTAGCGGCATTACAAAGTGAATTAAGGTCTTGGGCTTCTAGATAGACTCCTTTTGATAGTGTTTTCTTTCCTTTCCGTTCCGTTCCGTTGAAGAAATGCTGTGTGAAACTGTGGTATTATATAGGCAGGCCTGAATATGATCTCTAAGACCTGAGCACCTCAAGCTTTGAGAAGAAGGCATTCAAATAGGCAACTTTTCTTCATTGCCATAAGAAATGATGCAAGGTCAGGAGGTTGCTGGGCATTTTTTCTTTTTTTACTATATAAAACAGTGTCATCTGTACAGACCCAGTAGCTGAGCAATCATATCAATAAGCATATTCAGCAGCTTTTTCTCTTCATTTTCTCTGGGCAAAAATGTGCAAGTACTGTCTTAGTTAAAAGCCACTGGCCGCTTAAGAGAGAGGGCCTGTTATTTTGAATCACCAGCTGCACATCCACCAAGCAGTAAATTTACTGAGTAAATGTCCCTGAGGAGAAACTGCTAATTAAGGAGCAGGTTTCTTAGCCAGCTGTTCCTAACCAAGAAAGAGGTAGTTCATTTTTAAGGATCTAGGCTGTAAAGTACTGTTGCACTGAAGCCACGCAAGGTGCCAGGTAGGTAATTTGTGGTAGAGATCGCTGAAAGCTGCCATCCGCTGCTGCATGGCTGGGAATAAGCAAACAACGTTTCTACCTTAAGAGGTGCAAATTGCTTTCTGGGGCAGTTTTTTTTTTTTTTTTTTTTCATAACAGCAATATCAATAGTTGTGCTAATATTCCCTGCCACTCGTTCAATCTGTGCCTTCCTTATTTTTTTTCTTTTGGCAGTAGCGCAGGTGAGTCCTATGGTTAGCATCTGATAATCTGCCAGGAGCAGCAGCCTGTTTGAGACAGCTGCATGTTAGAGGATCAGTCAGTCCTTAACTCCGGTGTTCCTGGGCCAATGGGATGTGCAGGAGTTATCCGAGGTCCTTAGCCTAAGGAAATGTGTGAATGTTTCACACACACGCTTTCATTTCTCTCAGATTGGCATTGTCAGCTGCCCTGATTTGGGTGAGTTTTCCTGGTGTTACGCAAGCATGGTAAAAGTTGTAGTTTTTTTTTTTTTTTTTTTTTTTCATGTGCTACCCACACGTGCTCCCTGAACTACCTCAGCTTCTCTGAGGGGAGCTGGATGCCTTGCCAGATGTTCCAGCTATTAAGTCATTAAAAAGTGTTACTGAAATTGTTACAGATGTTAGGTTTTATCTGGGCTCTTTTAAAACCAGTTTTCTGTAAGCAAAGGTCTTTTAGAGATGCCTCAGACTCCAAGGATATGTCATTCCCTTCCTTGCCATTTGGTTCTTCAAAAAAAAAAAATAGTGTAGGGTCTGTAGTCCTGGTGACACATGTAACAAGAGCCTTGCTTATGATTAATAGACCAGATTTTGGGGATCCATATCTTGCTTCCTGTATAACTGTTTCAGTCTTTGTATCAAATACCCAGCACTGGGTGAGATCTTTCAAGCAGAGAAGTCTCTTCCTGAGACAGAAAACTCACTGTAACATTTTCCTGTGTTCCTTTTTTTTTTGTTGTTTGTTTTTTTTTTCAGACGATTTAGAAATTACTGTCTGATTTTCAAAACAATCTTCTGCAGTCCAAGTCTGATGTAAAGTCAGTGGGCATAGGCCACAAAGCCATGAGGTGTTTCTGACACCCTGCTTTGCACAGGCAAGAGAAAAATGACTCTCCTGTGGATACGTTTGATCAGAAAAGGATCCAGGCATGTAATGTGTGA
The DNA here is from genome assembly GCA_013398735.1 of Nothocercus julius. Taxonomy (NCBI): domain Eukaryota; kingdom Metazoa; phylum Chordata; class Aves; order Tinamiformes; family Tinamidae; genus Nothocercus; species Nothocercus julius. The sequence continues at coordinate 6,079,941 of VZSV01000018.1, read as the reverse complement.
TATCATGGCCAAGATATTTTTTCACACGGTGCAGTTAGGGAATATTTTTTCTTCAGAGCAAGTGCCTTGAAATCTCTAAACAGCATATTGTCTTTATTATCACTAGACTTAAGAGCTGCGCTACATCTTTCTTGTCCTCAGTTTAAAATAAATAAATAAAGAAAAGAAAAGAAAAAAAAGGCAGCAGCAGTTTGAAAGCACCAGGCTATTCCTGTAGCTGCTTGAAGGTTGGTTGTACTCACAGTGATCATTAGTGTACTAGCTAGTACTAACTTTGGTCTCTACTGCTGGAAAAGTATATCCTGGGAGTGTTTTGTTTCAGAAACATCATCCTTTACCTAAGCACCAGCGTGGCATGGCATAAACACTGCCCTGTCACTGTTTCCCACAACTTCCCTCTGCACAAAGGGAAACCCTGGGAATTCTATTGAAATGGCTCTATAGCTGTTGCGTATCAGCAGAGAGTTGCCATTCAGTCCTGCAGTCCTGGGTGATGTTACTGCAGGTTACAGGTTAAAGATCACAGGGCTTGTCACAGCCTGCTTTGATAGCGGTGGAAGTCCCGTCACTCAGCATTAGGCTCCACGAGGGCTCCTCTCCTCCTGAAGCGGAGGAAGAGGCTGCCCTGTGCATGGTGACACTGCTGTGCCTCCCGTCCTGCCCAGGCTGCTCTTAGGACCAGCACAGCATCTCTCTGCAGTGGCACCATATGCCCCATGTATCCCTATGGAATGGGATGAATGACTGCAATAATTAGGTGTGAATCTACTCTTACCTAGCACTGCTTGGGTAATATCACCAGAAAAAAAATTCTCAGCCCAAGGCCAGGAATGTGATACCTCCCTCCCTCCTTGCTTCCTTCTCTTGCGGACTTAATAGATATTGCCTCCAGCCATTGCATGTATATCAGAGAAGGAAGAAACCACAACAGGCAGTGCCTTGCTCAAGGATTATGGCACTCCAGGTGTGCATGCTCACACATGGGGAGCTAAAAAGAGGATGACAAGCATGACTGCAGCAAGACTGCCAGAAATTACACTACTTATGATTAGTGTGAATCCCCACTGCGAGGCAGAAATGATGCAAAAAATAGAGAAGATCTGGTTTATGCACAGATTTTTATTTGCAGTTAGTGACACTGGGAAGATGTGATGGTGAAAGTTAATGAACTAGATAATCAAAATTCAGAGGCCAAAAAACCCTCTTAATAATAGTTTTAATTAATAAACCATTTATTTTCCCTATGAAGTGTTTCCATGTAACAAAATGGCTATATAATCTGTCAGACAAAGAAATGATTCTGTGCTCTGCCAAGAGGAAAAGGTTTGGTATTGAATGCAAGCCAGAATCAGCTCTCAACTACGCTGGTATAAATTCCGAAGTAAAGCTGGAGAGATGATCTCATGTACTTCTGATTTGTATTAATGCAAATTTGATCCCAGGCAAAAGGCCAACTTGAATTCAGGGGTTTTTTTTAAGAGCAGCTGTCCAAAAAGAGCTGTCATTGGAATTCAAAAGCAATTTGATAAAATAAGATGCTATTGACTGTCCCATTTAATGATGTAAAGTAAAATTGTATCAGTATAGCAAGTAAGATCAGTTCTTAATGGATGTTAGGGACCTCCTCTATTGTCTCCCAACAAATAGAATGATGATTTCATTTTTGAATTGGTTCTCCTCTGATAAAGTCAATAGGTATATCCCAATATAGGTATGTCTTTTGCAGGATCTTTTGAACATGCGTGTGCTGGTTACTGTTGATGACCTGGGTATAGTAGTGCCGTTTGTATTTTATGCACTGATGCATACATGTACCATCTCAAAGGAGCAGACAGCTATTTGCACGTATGAACTAAGCAGCTAGTATGAGGTCAGAGAGCAAATCTAGGCCCTGCTTCCTTGTTCGTGCTGCCCACCTTGCTCTGCTTCAGACACGTGGGATTGTCACACTAGGCAGCCTGTAAAATACTTCTGCTGGAACACGTTTGGACCAAACTGTCCCATTATTTCTCACAGGGAGTCTCCACTTTTCATGTCTGGCCATCTAGACTGTGTGCGCAGGTCAGGTAGCCTTTCCTTCCTTTTTCTTTTTTCTTTTTCTTTTTTTTTTTTTTTTTTCTTCCCTCTCTTTTGACTCTCTGGATGTCATTATGTGGCAGTTTGAAGATATCCCATGATTTCTTGGAATTCTTTTCATCTTGGGTCTTTCTAGAGTTCCTTCTTGATGAACGTTTCACTCAGTATCGGAAAATGGGATTGTGCTTCAAATTTGGACCTCTAAGTAGGACGTTAACACTCCTTGTCCTGGTCAAACAATGAAGGGAGCTTTGCACTGTGATTCAGAGTAACTGAATCAGGTCCTGTAATATCACACATATCACACTAAACAATTTATAAGTTTTTACTGACCTTGATCTATGCAAGAAATTACTGTCTTACATTCATGACTATGAGCAAAAATGCCTTTTAACTTTTTTCTATTTTTCTTTTTTTTTTTTTTTCTTTCCACTTTACAACCTGACCTAAACCAGTTAGATCAAGTTAGATCACTCAGTCAGCTAAAAAGCCTTCATCCTAGTAGCTCGTTCTCATTTTCCCTCTTATCTTTGGAAGCATAGTCCCCGTCCTGCAAAGCCCGGAGAGACAGTGTTCTTCTGAGATATATTGAATGTTGCAAAGGGCGGTTGAGAGTCTGAGCCACAAACACCCTGGCAAGGAAAGAGGAGAGTGGATGACCTTGCTTGGACTTTGCTCCAGCCTGGGAGGACTGCTGATACCACTTCTAGCTCCCTAGGGTGGCGAAATTCCCCCTCTGCAGCAAGTTCATGCATTTAAAGGAGTTTTAAACTCCTTTGTAACGTGAATTTACAGTAGCTTAAAGGACAGCTCCCTCTGATTTATCAGAGGTTGCTGATAGGGGCTGCACTGTGACACGTATGGCAAGTGTTATCTCTGCAAATGTTGAAATGAGTCCTAGAACTAAACCTGCATGAAATCATCCCTTGGTGACAATCCTTCAGTCATCCCCTATCACAGGTAATGTTTGCCTGTAGTCATCCGCAAAAAATCTAGTGATGCCTGGACTGTTTTGAACTTGCTCTAGCAAAAGCACTGAAATGGAAGGAGATAGGAGTTTTTTATGATGATTTTCAGAACATGGAATAAATGAAGGACCCTCTGCTTAGAGGTTGTGGTGCTGTCAGCATTCATTTTCTCCTTAGAGACTGTAACGAAGTAGCCCTGGGGAAGCTTTTTAGCTCTGTAGTACCATAGCTATACCAGGTTATTTGGTTACTGTTGTATAATAAGACCTCACAAATTCAGAGTTTTTTTTTTTCTCATTGCTACTGAATTCTCAGAAAAGTAAATTTGAATGGATTTTGTGTTTCCTTTAGTCATTTGTGGAGAGATTAAAATTAATATTGAATTCCTCAATTTCTTGTGGATCGTTACAGTGCTTTTATTTATCAGAAGCACTAAGAAGCCACAGAGTGGTGGGTTTTTTTGTTTGTTTATTTCTCCTGCAAAGACTGAAAGAGATATTTGGTATTCATTTTTATATGAATCTTTGCAAATAGGTTGAAAACAAGGTTGAAATAATTTTTTCTGACATCATTTAAAGTATATCTTTTTTTTGTGTTTCACGTAAATCATAATGAATCTAGGCCTTTAAATGTTTGAAATGAGAAGATGTAATTTGTATAGTTTCCACTGTTGTCTGCATTGCCTGTTATGTCTTGATGAAAACAAACGATAAAATCCACTAATTATATTTTAATAGAGCAGAGCAAGACCTGCATGCCCTCTGGTGGAAGTGATCCTTCACAGGCTAATGTAGATCAGAGCTTGTGGACAGACAGACTCTCCTTTGATATACTTAGTTACTCAATTACAATATATTTCTCCACAGTGGAGTTTGTTAGCTAGTAGGAAGGGAAGACTCTCCACTGAGTCTGTTTATCTTTTTCGTACTCTAAAGCTTGAGCTCTTTCCTTTCTCTTCAGCTTTTATTTCTTGCCTTTTTAAACCTTGTTATACCATTATAATTGAAACAAAATGAGTTATGTATATATTATGTATAATGTTATATATGTGTTATATATATTATGTTGTTTAAACATTCTGAGCCGTAGCACGTTACGGACACAGATTTTATAGGTAGAACTGTACTCTTGCCTTTAAGGAAGTTTACAGGTCCGATACAAGCTGAGTAAGGATGGGCTCCTCATTTTCACCATTGACTCTGGAAACTTTGCCAACCGCGAGCTGCACCACGTGAAGATTAACAGGGAAGGCAGAGAGCTCGTCATTCAGGTATCAGATCTGCCTGCCATGTCTTATTTTCACAGCTAGATTTCCTTGTGCGTGTTCGGTGTTAAATAATACTTCATGCCACAGACAGACCCACTAGTTTAAGTGCCTGCTCACCAATAGGAAACAGAGGTTACACATTGTTCTGATGAAACTAAAGCTGGTTGAGCTGCAGAGCAACATCAGAGTGCCCGGCAGGTGGGTTTCCTATGGAGTGACCTTTATTTTTTTTCTGTGACAACCTGTGAGTTAGGCAGCATCATCTCATTTGAGATGTGTGCCCCAAGGAAGGATGTGACCCACACCTTACGTCTCCTCACAACAGAAGAAAGACTGAGGGAATGTGGTGTGTGACTGTCCTGGACATGACCGTTTGCTATGTCCTGTCCCTTTGAGGCAAGTCTGGTCTTCGGTGCTCTGAACCAGCTGTGACAGTCTTTCAGTGGGAGATGAGAAGCCCTACTCTGCCCTATTTCCTTGCATTGCCTTTTATTTTGCAAGGCAGTGAGAAAATACCATTTTACTGCTGCTTTCCTTTCCAGGCTAATTTCAGTGGTTCAAATTCTAAAACAAATGTGCTAGATCTGGATGGCAGTCATTTAATAGAGAAGAGGGGCAGCTTCTCAAGAGAAGTCATATGTGAGGGAAGGAACAGAAAGAAAAGGAAACGCAAGGCTAACCATGGTTTTTCCTTCCTCTGTTACTTCCATTTCTGGGTGGTAAAATGATCCACAGTTAACACAGTGACTGCATAGGCCTGATTATCTAGGAAGGAGGCTTATGCTAACAGTCAGGGTTTACCTCAAGTACCAGTCTGCTATTGTCACGCTGCACTGTGGTTTTCTTCTTTGCAGAACTAATTCTCCACAGTACATTTCTAGAGAGGCCTCCTTTGATTGTATTCTGTAGTGAATAGATGTGGATTTTGTGAATCAGGGGGATTTCGGTGTCAAACATTTTAAGCTTTTCTTCAGGGAAAGTTTCTTAAAAGCCCATTATATGACTATTCTGGTGCACCTTTCCACTTCTTATGCAAAAATCAAAGCACACTCACTTTGCTATCTTTAGAAACTGAATCACGCTTGGAGGCAGGATTAACTTGTTTGCAGCTGAGAGCATTCCCACAAGTTTGCAGGACGGAGAAAGCTTTGGGAGGTGTCTACGTGCTATTGTAATTAACTAATTTTATTGACCTCTTCCAGGTTGATCAAGTTCTCAAACTCAAGCACAACTTTTCTGAGATTGATTTTAAGGCCATCAAATCACTCACCTTGGGCAAGGTCACAGGTATGTTCTACTATTCGTGATCTATCAGTTATTACAGTGCTGCAGTTACCTGTGTTGTGTGCTGGTTTTGAATGACATTGAGTGGCTTTTTTGGGCTGATTTTGGCTGTAAGGATTGGCCTGAACGTTCCAGTACTGTGATTTGTATAGCTCTTCAGTGTAAAAAAAAAAATGGCAACTTTACTTGTTTGCACTGATAACAATATTAACTTCTGCCACTGCTCGCTCTACTAAGGGGACTCAACGCTCCCTATGTAGCTGCACTGGGTGGTATCTTACCCCTAATGAGTCATTTTGGTGACAATACTTTGCTGTGATCCTGTGGCTGGTCACCTCTATTTCCTAATGATGAGGAGAAAGATTCTGAGCCTTCTTCCTCTCTACCCATTTTGCACTCTGTCCATTCCCATTTGAATTCTGCAAGGAATATTTCTATAACATACAGCACAGAGGCCACTATGCTGCTTGCTGTGTCAAGGGATCTTCTTCATCTTCGCCCTTTCATACTGCACAGCCACTGCAAGGCCAGTAGAATTTTGCCAGAATTTAGGAAGTAGAACACTCCTATTTTGTTGTCAAGCATGTCATATTGCTTAGTGTAAGGTTTTTCATTCATTCCCGGTAAGATTCTAGTTACTTCCTTGGTTATGGGCATTTTAGTCCTTTGTTAGAATTGGACCTCCATATCAAGTCTGTTATCTGTTTTGTTATTGAAATATATATGCTTTATGAATAGTGCCCAAAAGCTGCAGAATCGGTAGCTAGACAGAAACAATAGACATCCACTAGTGACTGCTTGTAAATTGTAATTGTAGGTAATGACATCAGTGCATTATGCATTGTATTTGCTAAGCAGATTAAGAACAGGAACTGTTTTTTCGCTATAATTATAGCCAGTGTTCAGAATGCAGCAGTTTTCCAAACCTTCGAGGACAGGATTGGAGACTTGACACTTTTCAGACCAGGTCACAGCTAAGTTAATATCTCATTTTGGTCAACTGTAGTGCTGAAAGCCTGGAAGAGCATTGCTCATCATGATCTCCATCTTGAGTTCCAGCTATGGATCTTAAATCAATAAACGAGAGCTTTTCTGAAAAACAAGATGGAATATAGCACAATGAATACAAATATTTAGCCAGCAAGTTGACGTAGTGCAACTCGGAGAGAAGCTAGATTTATTCACAAAAAGAGAATTAGTTTTGCAAGTAAAAGAATTTGGCAAAGCCATAAAGTCCAAATTCATCTCCAAAGGTATGATATTCAATACCACTGAACACCACAGACCTTTTTATTAATAATAATAATAAAGATGGGTAAAGTTATTAATTATAGCTCCTTTTAATGGTGGTTCAACAGGTGAATGCTGGTAACATAAACCAATATCCTTCAATTTCTTCTTTGTCATTGTTCATCGACCTCTTCCCCTCAGTAAAAGGCTAGACTTCCAGAGGAATGGGAGGCTTGGAAATAGGTCTAGACTTTTTAGAGCATTTGTTTTGGATTCCAGTGGAATTTAGGTACCTGAAGGGGCATTCATTAAGAACACAAGAGTCTCATACTGGAATAGAACCGCATAGAAAATTGTGCGTGTCCTTTATACCTGTGCTGCCCTCTTCTGAAAATCTGTCCCTCTTCCTCTTTCACTGTCACCGCACTGTTCATTTCTTGCTCCAACAATCTGATCCTGGCTGCTTAACCAGCTATATCTCCTCTCCTTTTCTTACTCTCCTATTCATTTCCCACTAGCTGAAAAATCTCTGAGAGAGCTTCCAGCAGGAGATCATAAAAGATTAAAACCCCTTCGTTGTCAGATTTTCTTATGATAACCATGTTAGCACAGCTGTAGCTCTTGAAAAGTGAAGTTTTATGCAATGACCAATTTTTAAATTACCGTGTGGTTTCTTTCCATTACCCTTTCTTTAGTCAAAAGCTGCTTACACGCTTACTTTTTCTGCTTTTGAAAGCCGCTGTATTTTCCAATGGTTTCACTACACCTAGCTTTGAATTCCTGGAAAAAGCCCTCTTTTTAAGCCAGAGGGGACTCACCTGGAATTCAAAACAGGGCCACTCACTCTGCCACAGCCTGCTTGAATGACCTTGGGCAAACCATTTATGTGCAAATTTTAAGGTAAGTGGGCATTTTATTCCCAATGAAACCAATCTGAGCTTTAGTATCTCTGTTCTCTATCAGTAAAGCATGGATAATAGAACATCCCTGCATCAGAGAGGTGCTAGGAAGAGGAAAGCATTAAAGCCTCTGAGCAGTTCAGATCCTGCAGTAATGGGGCCATATAACTGCCTTTGAAAGATCGATCTAAATATAAGTGTGTCTTTGAAGACAAGGGAATAAAAGGAAGCAGCATTCAGGTAGCCCATAGACCTGTATTGAATTTGTCCTTACAGTATCCCATAGTTATAGAGAAATACTGGTTTCTTGCCCTTTTTATTTCACTTCTACAACACCAACAGCAAGGCACGAAAGGACCTGTCCAAAGCTCATCAGTATTAATGGGAGTCTTTCCATGGACTTTGGTGAGTATTGAGTTCAGGTTTCAAGTGGGGTTATACAGTTTATGGAAGGGCCTTAGTGAAATCTCAAGCAGAGGCCCAATTCATTTGTTTTAAGCATTTTCTTGCACAGATTATACTGCTGTGCTTCACCATGCAATCTCTGCTGACAGTCTGACCTAATGCTGAAGTTGGTTGCACTTTGAGCAAGGGATTGCACTACAGGACTTCCGGAGGTGTCTTTCGACTTAAATTATTCTGTAATTCTCTGAACTCAGATACAGATTTAGTCAAGACACATTTGCATATGTCTTGTCTAGAAAATGCTGTTTTCTCAACAGAAAATATCATTTGTTTGATTTGATATTGACTTATGATTTGCAAGCCTTTGAATAATAGTTCTTTTCTACCTCATATAGTGTGTAATGTTGAAAGGAGGAAGGAAAGAATGAATGAAAAGATCTGAAAGAAGCTCTAGTTCAGTGCTGGAGTTCTTTATTTCCAGTCTACTATGGTTGCAAGGGTAGACTAAATATCTTGTTTATAAAAGGACCATACCAGGAAAAAGACATCTTATAGATATGAAATTATCTTTCTAGTAGTCCAGTAAAGCATTTGAGAAAATGGCAATAGCTACTTGGGACAGAAAAGGAGAAGAGTTTGTAGCCAAGATGGCAACAGTTAAAAATATAAACTGAGAAACAATTGGCAATCAGGCACTTCAAGCAATCTTGACTCTTTTTAAAAAGCAGACCAAATCCATTAGACTTTTGTCCCAGCAAAATAATCGTAATGACATATTTGAATTTCTGTTTGCCTGAATATCATATTTTCTAAATAAGTGTCCAGGGTCTTCTGTTTCTCTCTAGAAGTTGCTGGTTTGAATCTCTAGTTTGAATTCCTACTACTTTGATTTAAGGAAAGCATTTGTGTATATATACATATATATATGTGTGTGTGTATATATATGTGTGTGTATATATATATATATATCTTCTCTCCATTTTCTTGAACATTTTCTTTTTACTATAGATAGCATTTTGAGTCCATGTACAATCACACAGGGATGACTGTGCTGTGACAGATTAGGATTCAGATGTCAAGGATTCTGACATCTACTGTATTTTGCATTGCTAACCCGGAGCAGTGCTTTATTTTCAATGACAAATGATCTTGAAGAGAACATATAAAAAGCATGTCTGAAATTACCTCAGCCAAGTGTAATGGGACTAAAACATCTCAAATATTTCACAAGGCACAAAATGCTTCGTTGCTGTGAAGCAAAACCTGGAGTGCTCTACTCATTTCTGTGATACTCGGGAAAATTTGAGGGAAAAGGGCCTTTATTTTGCCCTTGTTATCCCTGGAAGTTTCAAAAGTCTCAAGGATGCACTGAATGCTTGGACCCTTATCGCCAGCTGAAGTTCATGTTTTCCTCTAGAAAGGGCCAGGATGTGAAGGAAAGACTGGTGGCACCCAACATTTTTAATTAGGAAAAAATCTTTGTAATTTTCAGTCTGACACCTTCATGACAGATTCATACCAGGAACCGAGACTGTCCCAAAGTGGCCTTTTTGTAGGCTGGAATCTAATCCAAGATATGCTTTCTGCCCTTTATAAATTGATGATTAATATCCCTAAGGCTCATTGAGGCTGTTGAAGGACATAGCAGTATATTTTTGCAGGTAACTGCAGAGTACCTTGCTAATGAACTGTATATTTTTTGAGACAGATGCAATGTGGAGACTACAAGATTATCTTTTACTTCTAGATCACTGAATCAAATCTAGCGGCAATGACCAAGCAGTAATCTTGCCAGTGCTGTTCACCACCTTGGGCAAAGGAGGTGACAGATGAAGTTTAACTTGCACAAAAATCATATTTCTATTAGTCAGGCTTTAAAAGAGGACAATTGGTGCTTCAGCACACAGAATGAATTATCTTTTCCACCTCTATCAGTGATCCACTTTAGCTTAAGTAATTAGGGCACAGACATTAAAACTAATAGTATGTCTGCCCTCACTGAAGTTAATAGGAAAATTCCAATGCAGAAATGATGGGCCTCCTTGGATGTTACTAAACATGCTTGTAAACTGATAGCCATGGTTTAAACTTCTTTCTGGCATGAAATTAACTTTTAGAAAGAACAAAAAACATTAGATAAAGGTCATGGTCCCATTTTCTATAATGTTATATTCAGAAAGAAGTCCTTTTGAGTTACTTTCCCTGCACGCACATAATATTTTGATATCTCTTTGATTCCAGTTCTCTCTCATATTTATATTGTCCTTTACCGTGTTTTAATTTGCTTATACATTGCTGAGCAGCTTAATACTCTGACCTGGAGAAATTCAGCAGAATTCTATTTATAATGAAAATTATTCCCCTTTATTGAGCTATTAACATTTTAAATTGTTTTACATATTTAAAATTTTATTCCAAGTGCATTGTAAATGGCAGCAGTGGACAAAGAATCAGCCATAGAGCAGAATGTCTGTTTTTGGAGAGCAGGAATGAATCAACTGATAAGTGATTTTGATCTGATCAGAAGGGTTTCAGAAATAAAACTGTTATACCTAGTCCTCATTTCCAAGGAAAGCTACTGCCAATACATGAAAACCAGATAACAAGAGAGCAAGGTGTGGCATTGCAGGCAGCTTTTGGGGAGTAGATGGAGGGCTCAGCTGGAAGGCAGACCGACTTATGTGCAAATCAGCTGAAGAGTTATTTCCTAAAAATATGGGTAAAATTAAGTTGTGGAGAGTGAGCAGTTGCTCAAAAGCTGAAAAAGACTGTCTTCTCACCTCGCCGTGCAGAAATCACCCAAAGTGACTCAGTCTGCTGGTCTGAGAATAGAAGTGCAGTGCTAACATGTCAGAAGACCAGACCAAACAGTCAGCAGTAATTGAGTTTAATTTTCCAAGGCGGTGAAGTGCATGAAAAGATTCACAGAGTTGCAAGGTCAGTGGAAGGCCATTCTGATGTCTCATATGACTTTGGTACAACACGGGCCTTGGAACTTCACTGAATTATTACTCTAACTGAGCACAATGTCACGTAGTGAAAAGACATTTTGTCATGATTTAACGACTTCAAGTGGCAGAGTGGTCTACAACCTTTAATAAGCCTTTCACACAGGTAGTCATGCCATAACCACAGATTTACATTATCCACTCAAGAATTCAGAGGGCAGCACAATTAGTTCTCACCCAAGTTGCATAGGACTGTCCTTCAGTTCAGTGAGAGCTCAACTTTGGAAGTTGTAAGACATGCACCCAAAGACATATAGCAAAGGAAGCTATAGCTGTGTATACAACGGAATTTTTACCATCAGACTTTCAACTTGTTCTCTGCTTGTTTGATTTCTCCATTTTTTTTCTTTGTATTTTTTCAAATTTTAAAGCCTTTCAGTGGTGAATCTTCTGGTTCTCATTTGTGCAAAGCTTACTTTGACAGAAGACTACTGAAATTGGTCCTTAATTTGACTTAAACAACCTTCGAAAGTACGGTATTTTAGACTTTACAAGCTGCTGTACCGTGAAAAGCAAATTCATTATTTCTTAGGGTTTACCTTTTGCACAGTGGGGCAGAACAGAGCAATTTAGATTGCCTGATGCTTAAAGGATACAACAAATCCACCTTTTGTGTCAGTGCTAAGAAAACAGGAAGGGCTGAGAGTTGGGAATATTTACAAAAGGTTTTGTAAATTCAACAAAGATGGCAAATACTATAAATCGTTCTTTCTAGTTTTAGACAAGCTTTCCTGCAGAAACTTGGAGATTATTCCTTGACTGTTTGTAACAGCCCTGACCCAAAATCTCATCACAAGCTTGAACGCAGTGCCAGCTACACTCTTTTGCATAAAAGAGGCATATATACTTATGTAGGAAAATCAGGCATTACTTTTTTCCTAAACTATTTTGACTGAGGGCTTGTAAATCATCATATTTGATAGTGGTGAAAAGAAATGAGACTTTCTTTTAAGGTTTACTCTTTGAAACTCTCTAAGTAAACTTTGAAAAGCTGGGAATCTTCTTTTTCCAGTAGAAATATTTACAATATTTTCAATTCTAAATGTATATTTTTTTTTTTGGCAGATGATTTTGAATTTTTTTTTTTTTTTGATGTACTTCTGTGAGTTTTGTCGTGGTTTGTTTGGCTGACCTTGATATAAGGCTTATCATGTTGCAGACCTCCAAGCAGTGTGAATTTCAATTTCTGGAAAGTAAATAAAATGAGAGCTTGGAGTAAAGAGAAGATGGCTTCACTGTCCTTCATTGACTTTCCCAAACAACCTTTGATCTTAAAACATTCAGAGCTAAATAAAAAAAGAAATACATGCCTTTGAATCGGCTTTCTCTTTCTGAATTCAAATGACTACAGGCAGACACATGAACTAATTGCACTATATCATCTGCAGCTGGATAAGAGCATGGAGATACTCCATTTTCTTTTGATTTAGATAAAATAAGCGGCAGGTTTGCATTTTATTTTATTAGCTGAACAAGTCTAGCTCAATGGCAGCCTGGCTCATAATTAGAAGTGTTGCTAAGAGATTCAACAAAATTAAATAACATTATCGCAGGATCCAATGCTGCTATATTTACTATTTTTTTTATTTTTTTTATTCTAATGATTTGCACCTATGACATGTTAAATATTGCCAAGGCAGCAGAGAAAATGGGAAGGGAAAGAAGCTCAGTGCAAGCTTTTGTATGTCTAAGCTAACTTGATTCAACACAAATAGTATTGTACGAGAAGGACTAGGGGATAGCCTTGCAGGTCAGGCTGAGGAGAACTCATAGGACTGGGGGAGAACTCCCACAGTTTGGATGAAGAGAAGTAAATGGGTAGGCAAGGCAAAAAGGGTTTAATTATTTTATGTGCCTTCCTAAAACAGGCAGTTCTGAGAGTGTTTTCCTGTTTTGCTACAGATAGTTTGTCTCTGGACCCCGAAGTCTCCAAGGCAAATGCCTACGGCTTCACTGGCTGCCTGTCCTCTGTTCAGTACAACCACATTGCTCCGCTCAAGGCTGCCCTACGTCATCCCAGCGTTGCGCCCGTGACCGTCAAAGGCTCCTTGACTGAGTCAAGCTGTGCATCTTTAGTGGAAACCAGTGTGAACACTGTAACCACAATATATTCCTCATCAGGTATGTTATGCCAAGAGGGGAATGGGGAATTTAAAAAAACATGGCAATTAGGTTTCCTTCCTTTTTACTGTGGCAAAATTGTGGTGATGTAGACATAGATACGGACAGTTGCCTTTTCTCTCCATATTTAGAGGGTGAAGGATGGGCTTTCAGACTAGCCAAGAGCCCTTTAAAAAGTGCTGTACTAAAGCAAGTAAAAGACCAAGTTTCTGGATTGCCAAAACACACCTATAGCAGTTTGGTGCTTATAGTAAAGAAGTCCCAAAACTCCTCAAAGCTTCTTCAGAGCTGTGGTAGAAACTAAAGCATGGGTGTACACATGATTTGCCATTCCCATCCCCTCCGGATAGCTCCAGTGCTGTTGCTTGAAGAAAAATGTGTTACCATGATTTCTTATCCCGTGGTGATCAGCAAAAGAAATCATATGACAGGAAGCTGAATCTTCCCTGTCCCTCGCTGAAAGGAACAAGAACCTCTTGTATAAACCCCTGGGTATACATGCATCGCTTCCCCCAAATGATTGTAGTTTGTCCCCTCTAGCTAGAGGGAAGGAGAATTGCTTGAGCTGTGCTACTAAGATGATCCCAACAGTCTGCGTGTCTCTTGCAATCCTGAAACTGTCTCCTGGGAATCTTAAGTGTTTTGCATCTGTGTATTTGTATGCAGAGAAGGAAACTCAGATCAGCTGGGAGTGTTGTCACCAAAAATGGGCACAATCAACTTGCTGCTTTAGTCACGAGTGGATGTGGCAGAATTCCTAATAACAAGGAAGGGGTACACACTATGAGTTATTTTTTGGCCCTTGAATTATGAAGCCACTTTCTTTTTCTGATAGCTAATAAAGGTCTGTGTTGTATCTTCTGATTCCTTTGGCATTTGTACTGGCATCAAATCCCAATTTCCGGGAGCCCATGATATTCAACAGAAAACAAATTATACTATTAGCAGTCTGCATAGGGAGAAAGGCTGCTGATTGCTCTGTGGAGCAGGACTGCTGGGATATGCAGGCTTCTCCCTGCCGGCCACCCGCTTCTCCCTACCCTGGGTTGTCTGAGTTATCTGCTCCAATGGACTAAAGAAATGTGACTTGTAAATAGCGAATGGATGATAATACTGAAAACGTGAACTCCTCACCTCTTGATCTGTCACGTTGATGATCTAATTTTTCTAAAGGGTTTAGAAAGAAGTAAAACCTGAGCCTTGCATCTGTAGGATTCTGCAATACAGTGCAGAATATATAAGCTTTAAATACCTAAGTCCGAAGCTGCTAATCAATTGCATTCAAGCGTCAAGGTTAAGCACTGTCACATCAGAAGCGTGCGATTATTATTATAAAAGCTCCACCCTGTCTTTGTCTCTCTTTGTCTCTTTAAGACATAATTTCTTCTCAATACGATAAATTAACTTACATTACAGCTCGACTGTTCACACTGGATTTGATTTAAGCTTGAATAAGGTCTTTAGAACAAGTTAGTTCTGAAGACTTTATGTACTAAGAATACTGGGTGGTAGATTCTTGTAAAAAAATCCAATTTGTATCAAATTATACTTTGTATAGATGTACTTGAGAATTTCATTTATGTATGTGAAGGACACATTTTAAGAAATAAAAATAAGACAGTTAAAGATTAACTTTCAAATTTACTGCTCATATTTCAATCCATCAGTTCCCAGTTTCTCATTATTGAATGTCTCAGAAGAAAAAGAGAACTTCAAAGTTGTCTGTACATGTCTATGTCAATTTTCTAATGTACAGATACAACAAAAAAGCCCTTGAGGAAATCTCACTTCAAATGTGTGAAAAAAAGCTTCCTGTGTTTATAACTTCAAAACAATTGAAGCCTTTTCCTTCAGACAGAAATATTTGCTGTCTTCAGAAAACTTTCCTAGCAAACTGATATTGAATAAAATCCGTTCACTCACAGCTCAGTTATCCATACATACTCTTTCTGATTAGGAAATACAAAATGAAAGGTGTCTTACTGTGATTTGGTATTTCAGAAAGATCTGTAAATCGCTTTCTTCCTTGCTGAGACAAACTTGTAGAGGTTTGGCATGTTGATTGCATAAAGATTTTGGATTTTTACGATACTGTTTTTTAAGCATATTGAAGCGTTGAAAATGCCACAGCAGATTCGGATGTGTGAATGGTGGAATTTTAAGAACAAAATCTTGAGCTGGCTGTCTTGACCTGATAGATCTGTGAACCACAGATACGGTGAACCTTAATTCTTTATTATAGATGTTTTTTGGTGATAAATGCTGCTATCCTTAAAACTAGCAATAGAGTTTCATCTTTTAAAATGTGAAAGGTTCTCGAGACTGATTGCTTCTGCACTTCGGCATTGGTAATAGTGGAGTGTATATTCTCTAGATGCAGAGAATCTAGGAAGAGTGCCCTCATTAGGAATCGAAACAACCCAAAGACACTATCATCCTTACATATAAAATCTCACATAACTATCAAAGTTGTATTTGCTTGAATTAAAACTGTCCTTCCTGGCAACTAAGTAGCAAAATGTGGCTGAATGAGCTACTAAGGAAAGGATGTTCAGTTGCATTAAACCTTGAAATGTTTTGCATCTCTCAGTCTTTCCACCTGCATTTGGGAAAATCAGTTTGGCAAAGCAATACACTGTGTAGCTGAAACAGTCATTTCTAAATACAACTACATCTGCTTTAGGATATAGGATAGTCTGGAGACTCATAAAGGGAAGAAAGATACGAATCTTGTCAAAGGATGGTGAGCTGAGAGAACAAAAAATGCTATGAAGGTGGAGAAAAGCCTTATTTAACTAGCAGTAGAAAACATACTGGTTTCTGACAAATGCTGGACCAGTGAAGAGACACTGCCATAACTCCAGTGATTTCATTGAGGGCTTGACCTCTCAGGTTTGGATCTGAGTTTGAAACTCCCAGCATATATGCTGTTTCTCACAGTGTTTTGGGAGTATTCATCTATAAAAAGGGGGGAAGTATTCTCCAACTTTGATTAGCTTTTAAAATAGGAATTAATTTCTGAGCCCTCTCTGTTTTGAACCCAGTTTGACCACCATGGTTCTGCAATGGAAACAAACATATCTCTTCTAAGAAGCGGTCCAAAGCAGATGCTGCATCTTTTTATGGGATTGACTTGTATCTACAAATGTAGGTCATGTCTGTAGCTGTCTGGCCTTTCTGTACTTTTGCTTCTTTCTGATATGGTTTCTTAGGTATGAAAAAATTGCTAGGACTGAGAAAAGCTCCTTAATAGGCTATATGGTTCAAATGTCTCTCTCTGATTCTTCTGCAGATATACTGAGAAGACACTTACAGATGTTAATGTGAGCTTTTCCATTTCCTTTTAAAAGTATTCTTAACAGATTTTGCTCCGGAAGATGTGGGAAACAAAACTAAAAACACGCTTTATTTTCCAGAGGTCTTTCTGCTCCGTTTCTCCAGTCCCCCAAATCACATCTTTTGAAAACAAATTAGAGTTCATGAGAGTAAGACAACACTTCTGCCTAAGCCATGATATAGCTGATCCAATAAAATAAGTGCTGTTTTGTTTAACTAACTGCAGATCCTTTTGGGAAGACAGATGAAAGAGAGCCTCTCACCAACGCAGTCAGAAGTGATTCCGCTGTGATTGGAGGTAACTGCTTTTAACACTTAAAATTGAAACACAATTCTATCAATGTGGAATACCTTATATGTGGGATACATTAAATATTTTTTTTCTTTTTTTTTTTTTTAAGTTATCTAATGAAGGTGTGGTATTTGCTGTATTTATTAGCATCATATCCTTTTTAAGCTACCTACGTGGACAGGCACCTGCTTCATGGACTAAGCCAATACCAGCAGCACATGATGTAGGATACTGCCCAAAAACAGGCATTATGCATATTAAAGAACCTAAAAGTGTTCTAAAAATATAAAATAAAGTCTGAGACCCAGCTAACTTACATTTTTCTTGCATACCACTCTGGCAAGAGCATCAGTGTAGTAGTATTCCTACCTTCTCGGTTTCTTGAGCTCTCTACTTAAAGCTTGGTAGAGTAGAATTCACTAAGCACATGGAAGCACTCACACATTAGAGAAAGTTGTCCTTAAAGCTTCATGTGTGAATTTCATTTTTCTTCTAACAACCTAGAAGACAATTTATCTCTGTTTATTTTACAGGATGCCCTGTAGGAAACTGCTTTTGGTAATATCTGGAAGCTATAAACCAAAGTGTACAAAGCTCATTCCAGGTTTCCAGAGATAACAAGAAAGAAATGCAAGAGCAGAAAGTTGTGTGAGCACAGTGATGTAGTTTCTAAAAACTAATCACGCTGACCCAACCTTACTTCCAGTGTCAAATTCTAGAAGGCAGAATTTGACTTGAATTTAGAAGGTCAAGTATATCAATGCTCTGCTTTAAGTCTCACCTAAGGTACCGAAATAGAAATAGACACTATCAGGGAGGGTATGATGGAGGCAAATAACTACGTACAGACTAAGATGAATTGATTTATTGTGTCTACTAAGTGTTATCCACTGCTAATTTATTTCTGAGGTATTTAAAAGAAAATTACCCTTTCTCTTTCCTTTTTTTGCTCCTCCTCTTCAGGTGTAATAGCAGTTGTGATATTTATCATCTTTTGCATCATTGCCATCATGAGCAGATTCCTCTATCAGCACAAACAGACGCATCGAAGTAGCCAGGCAAAGGAGAAGGAATACCCAGAAAACCTCGAGAGCTCCTTTAAAGCTGACATTGACTTGCAGAACACAGTGAGCGAATGCAAGCGGGAATATTTCATTTGATGGACAACACAATTTCTTCTTATTCTTTTTCCCCTACCATTCCTTCCTTCCTCTTTTCCTTCCTTTTAATCCCCTTCCTTTTTTATTTTCTTTTTTTTAAACCAGTCATTTTTTGCTAAATTCTTTTTCATTTGGAGAAAGACTGCCCTGCACAGGAAACACCGACAGCAGTCACAGTGCCTCATTCTCTGCACAAAAACCTGTTACAGTTTACTTCTGCAGCGCAAGAGACCTGTTATCCTACCCTACACAAAATTATATCCATATACACACCTGATTTCTTCTGTAAGTTCCTGGATGTTTCAAGTTCCTATTTTTTTTTTTTTTTTTTTTTCCTTTTTCCTCTGGAGCATTTAATCAATCACTTTTACATTAGAGCTGGACTGTGTAAAATAGAGTAGCTGAATACATCACTCTACAGATGCTGGGACAGGTTAGAGGGAAAGAATGAGACCAGAACACCTGGCTTGTTTTGCAAGTTCATTTACACCAATCATAAGGAAACAGCCAAATGCTGGTGAATGAATGAATTGATGAATTGATGCAAATTCATTGACTTCAATGGTGTTGCATTAATTTATACCATTTGGGAAGCTGGTTAAGAGGTAAGGGAAAATAAATGAGTCGTTCTCATTAAGATCCACCTCCCTCCTGTCCTTTTACTGTAACTTTTAGGCTTACCAATATTTTTCCAGCAGGATACGTATCAAAAAATGTCATTCCTGTGCACCTCTCACCTCCATCGCATAAGGCTGGCTATGTAGACCCAACATATTCTAGCGTAACTCAAGCTGAAGCATGGAAAATAGTAGCTTGAATCTCCAAAGGTTTTAGGAAGCTGCTAGGACTTAGGTGCTCTATATTTGTCTGAAATGTTAGAAATACAGCATATACCCATTCATCTCATACAGAGGATTGTCATGCCCTGAGGTTAAACACTCTTGCCACCGTGACAACAAAAAAAACATAAACCACGAAAGAGTAAAACAGTTTCAACTTAATCACCCTTTCTGTTAGTTCTCATAAAAAAGGAAAGAAAAAAAAACAACTGCTCAAAAACCTACATAAGAGTTGGAGTGGGATCTCCAGTTTGTAGAAACTGGAATATCAAAAGCTAAATACAGAGAGATCTAACATGACATCCAGAAAGGTTAAAATTTAATCAACCAAGAACATGAAAGAAACCTGTTTTAAAAAACGTAAAAGCGCACGCACACGGACACACGGCATTTTTAATTAATCTTCCCTCCTGTTTCTCCAAAGTCTTCTGTCCTTTCCTGTTTGGGAACCAGTATGAAAGATCTGAGTCCTGCCTATGTTACTTGTGCTGCATGATTGCAGAGCGTGTCTGGAAAGTCTTCCTTTCATCCACACACAATTTTATGACAAGAAATTGGTAAGACCTTAGGTTTATCACACTCTACCTGTGTTTGGGTGACATGTTCCCTTCACAGGCAGCTAAAGAGTACTTAGAATTGCTCTCAGGCTTGCAGGTGTCTTTCTAGAGTTGTATCATATAGCACAACATCTAAGAAAACAAAATATTTTCCTTTTGGTTGCAGTACTCTCTGGATGAGAATTAATGCAGAAGAATTTTTTGTACAACTGAATCTGTTTTGGTTTGGTTTGTTTTTTTTGGCTACCTATACCATACTGGAGTTATCCTGCATTCTCTGCATGCTGATCCTTTTCATTTAGATTAAAATCAAAGAATCACAGTATGAGCTAATAATCAGCAGTCAGTTATAGGTGTGCAGTGGGTATTAGTTTTCCAGGACATGCGTTAATCGCGAAGGTGTGTAGTTGGCTATTTTTTGATGGGAAGAAGGGATAGACAGGAAAAATAAACAAATAGCACTTAGGAAATGGTGATTCTGTAACACTTCTGTTGGCAGACAGATGAAAGAAATAGAGTCTGGGAAAGCATATAAAGCAATCTGGGAATGATCTCACTCTTCGTCTGAGAAGGAATATATACACATAAGGCCAGCCCGATAGCCATCAGCCTAATAAAGGCATGGCCCTTCTGCCATATTCCCACTCTTTGCATGATATATGATTCTTTGAGTGTTTCTGCATGGTGAGATGTGTAGCGATGGGCTCGTTAGCTGCGTTCCTTTTACGGTGCTTTGTCTTTTGCAGTGAGATCCTGGCACAGGAATTCTCTCCCTCCTTCCTTTCCCCAGATAATGCTGCCCTGTTTTGCATGGTGTGGAGGGGAGGAATAAGTAAGCCCGTGGGCTCCTTCCTGTGCCCATGTTTGAGTCATTTTATTTGATACAGCTTCCACGTGAGGCAGCCTTGAAGTCTGACTGTACTGAATTGGCCTGATGAAAAATGGAATAGGAAGGAGTTGAAAATCCACACTTTATATAGTTCTGTTTTTCTTCCCCCAGTATTGTTGTGTATTATTCTCTGGCCAAACCATCAGATACAGATCATCCTCCTACTTTGCTACATATTAGTTTCTCAGAATAAAGTCCTATGAAGCGCAAATATAAATCCCAAAGCAGCTCTAATGATGGAGTTGCTGGAAAAGGAAGATGGAGCAATGAGGCAATGAGCAGTGTGCAAGATGCTGAGCTTTCTGTGGGAGAACCAGCTTGTCATTACTGCATGTAGATACCAGAGCATTGCTGCAGACATTGCAGATACATCTTTGTGGAAATCTGATGTGGAGACACGGTTGAGCTCATTCACGTTGAGATGATGTTTCCCAGATAGCTAGCTTTTGGTCTTCAATCGGATCTAGACTTTTCAATGGCCTTAGAACTAATGTGTCGAAAAGCTTTAGAATGTTTGAAGCTAATGAAAATACCAAGTGGCTAAGGTGATTTGAAAGCCAGGCCAAGGAGCTGATGGTCCACGTCACGAAGACAGCACATCTCAGGGCATTCCTAGGACTCTGAATCCTGTATCCATCATTGTTTTCCCTCAAAATCCTTACGACAGGATAAAACTGCCCATTCCTGTGCAAACCTGTAAAGCAAATGCAGTGAAGAAGGATCAGTTTTGCACTCAGAGGCTCAATCGTGGTCTGGAAAGAAAGTCCAAGTAGCATTTAACATAGCCCTGACTTGCCAAAACAGTGTAAGTTGTTTTATTTATTTTTCTTGTCTTCACTAAGCACAGTCCAGGCCGGTAAAACTTCTTGAAAATTCAGCTATCTTGGTGCACAAAAAGGAAGAATTGCACGTACATAGATGTATGCATTAGTGTGCAGAAACACAGGCATATATACCTACGGATGTAATGAAATGTGACTAAATATAAGCTGCGTAGTTGGTCAAATAAGCACATTTATATGGACATGGCATTTAAAGTCTTATCTTCTAAATCAGGATGTTATATTCTTCTAATTAAAAAGCAGCAAAAGCAGGAAATAAGCTCCCTAGGAAGCAGAATACAACAGATTAACTACATGAAGCAAACCCTAGTAGCATTTCCTTTTTTTTTTCCTTTTTTTGGTTACAATGTTTTCCTTTCTGTCCTGCTTTGGTGCCAGTTAAAGATTACTTCATACAGTTGTTTTTATAAAGAGATGCAGTTTTACATGATTTTACAAAAATCTTCCAATGTTGATGTTACTTTCATTTTCCACAATTTAAATTAGACCTATTTGTCCATCTATTGCAAATTATTTAAACTGTTTTTATTAAAATTGCTCTTTGAATGGGGAGGGGGTTCTTGCTTTCTTTTTCTTGTAGCTATGTTTTAGAACATATAAATGTTTTAAAAAACAGTTTTCAGTAAATATGGGGAATAATGATACTTACATGTATCTCAGGATTTTTAAACAGAAAACCTGAGTGATCAAAAATTGTTTGGAGGTTTTTTCTTTTCCTTCTCCCAGTAAATGTTTAATTAAAAAAGGAGCCTTGTGGAAAGATGCCAAATCTTTCCTTCCTTGATATGCATCCTCGAATACTATTATTGCTACGCAGGGATTTGTAAGTTATCCAATTTTTTAGTCACTTAGATATGGATTTAAGCACTGCAAATTCACATATTAAAAAAAAAAAAAAAAAAAAAAAAAAAGCCTAGCCAACAAAGGTAACACATTTAGTCATGCAGAGTTTGAGCTGGGTGACTGGGAGTGCTGAATATCTCCATGTCTGGCTTCCACAAGCCATGTACAGCCTTACTTTATGATTGTTTTCAGTCTTGAGATTCCCCTGTCACTTTACTTACTGCTGGCTGAAATTCAAACCTGAGATGCTTTTCTCTGCTTTACTTTAACCTGATCTAGCCAGAATTAACCGTAGAGATACGTCTTTCTCTTCATTGATCCATAGAGACAGGGTAGACACCTAGCGATAGATGAACTACTTAGAGCAGAGTCTGCCTAAACAGGAGCACCTCACGCTGCTCGGGCACATCAGCACAGGGCTACAGGAGACCCGATCCCTTCCGAGGTGCTGGCTGGAATCAGGGTAGGAAACACTGCTGCATCTAACACTGCCATAGGCATCTCTGCTTAGGAAATTTGTGTCTACTTTTAGGTGAATACATGAAAATTAGATGACCAATTCCCCATTTGAATCAGTGAACAGCTAAAAGGTAATTCATGGAGCTTAAAGAGGAGAGATATTCATCTTTTTTAGAGTAAGATGAATTATTCTTTCACTGACTGTTGTGGGAGTTTTGACAAATAGTGGAGAGAAATATGTAGATGTCATAATCTAAAACTAAATCGGATCCGTAAGACACCTTTCCATCGCTAGGTGCCTGGTACCGATTGAGATGAATCTCTGCAGATGCAAGTCTCCCACCTGTTGTATCTCATATCTGCTAGCTCCTTGCAGATATATTGGCATTTCAAATTGCAGTAAGTGCCTATCCAGAACCCCTAACTTCTAAATGGGATGAATCCTTGAAAAATGTCATAGTCAGAACAAAATCGGCCCTCCCTTGCATCAGTGCAACCAGAGGTGATCATCTGGAGTCCTTCGTCCTGGATTAGCAGAGAGTAACAGGAGGCAGGATGTGACCCTCTTTTTACTCCACCATCTCATGCCATTGTTGTTTGTTGTCTTCACCTACACAAATCTTATGCTGAAAAAGACCACCTTCAAGCGTTACTCTGTTCTGCCAGCTTTCCACAGACACAAAAGGTCTTTTTGTTTTTTTTCTTTGTCACAAAACACCATTTTGTAAAAGACTAGTGAAAAAGCTGAGACCTTGTGAGACTCTCTAAAACAAGTGCTTTTTCAAAGCTTTCATGCATTTTTTTTTCAGTACCTTCTTATCAAGCAAGTAAAGCAATAGTTACTTTCCTGCCAAACCATGAGCTTTATCCAACTTCTTTTGAGGTTGGTGGGAAGCCTCTTGGTTAACGACAGTTATTGTTGCGCCATGCCCTTTGGAGTTTTGGGGGGGTTCTTGACAAGTTGCTATCACAGCCAAGCAGCTTCAAAGAGTGATCTGCTTCTTTCAGTTCTGAACTTTGCTGTGCTTCCTTTTCTAATGAAAAGTTTTCCACATCCTCTTTTGGTGTGGGCAGCCCCCTCCTCTGTGCTCCTTTTGTACACGAAACTTCTAAACACTCTCTTCTTTTGGGTCTGAAATAGTATTTTTCTTTGTTTATTTTGAGCCATGCCTGTAGCAGTTTGGATATTTCTATGTGTTGGTGCTTATTTTTGTGATCTTTTGCACTAAGTTACTCTGGCGGAAACAAAAACAGGGGGGGAAAAAGCACACTTTGGTGAAATATTGTAATTTGTAAGCTCGTCATTTGTTGTTGTTACGTACTGAGTCTACAAGCCAAGCTAAAGAAGGATTAAGGCAACAACTGGTGTTGACGTTGTCACTCATATCTAGTTCATCTCTATTTTCTTTTTCTTTCCTTATTTTTCTTTAGCACATAGGGATTTTGAATCGGTGACAGGAGACAGAAGAACTTGTGGCATGATTCTTACTGAGGTTATGTTTTTTTCTCCTGGCAGTCACAGAAGCCAGAAATTTGAGGAAATTACATGGTTCTCAAAATATCAGCTTCTTGCTCAATCAGAAGGGAAACTGCGCTCCACTGTGGAGATGTCTCCTAGAGATGGAGATCTGGAGGGGAGTGTGGGGAACATGAGTTCTCCAAATTACAATTCTGATGTGGCAGGCAGTACAATGCAGTGCGGGAGGGAAATGTGCTCAGTAAGGTTATGGTTTAGCTGTTGGAAACAGTCCATGGTAACCTTCATATGGATACAAGGGTTTGCAGTCTTTTTCCACTATTCTATTTTGCCATGAAACTGATTAAAAATAGTTAACCTACAAAAACTAAGCATGAATTCTGATGACCTGCAAAATATCAGAGAGGTGCTTCAAACATGGAAGAAAATTTCAAATATCTGGCTAATATTAATCAGAATCTCTCCAGTGAAGTAACTGGTTTCCTAAAAGAAAATCTGGGACTATATCCTTCAAAACAATCTTACCATTTAATCCAAATGTTGAGTACAACAAGTGATCTAAAGAATGGCATTTGCTTAGAGACTCTCCTCCCACCCTTCTCTCACTTAAGGCGCTTGTGACAACCTTTCTCTAGATCTATTCACATCCCAATGCCCTTTGCTTTTTGGTGTGCTGGTCATAACTCATTTTGTGGAGTTCAGTCCCACAACACTAAAGAGAGTCCATCTGATACAAGTTCTGCATGGGAAATTATTTACTCACTTTTGCATGTCAAGGCCCTTTATACTTTCTTCTTGCATCATTTAGGCAAATCGTTTTCTGACGTGCTTTGTCATTGCTGCCAATGCTGAGCATATATGTCCTTTAAGAAAAAAAACAAAAGTACCGTTTCTGAGGTAAAGTTGGATAGTTGCAGCCTCACATTCAGTTCATGAAAGAGAGGAGTATGAAGATACCTAAGCCCACTCCATGAACCTTCAGACAGAGGGTAGAAGAGCAAGCAATTATGTTTATTCAGGCATCCAGACATAAAATATTTCTGCTCTGAGTTTTGCAAAAGAAATCACAGAATCACCAGTTGGTTGAGGTTGGAAGGGATCTCTGGGGATTGTGTAGTCCACCCTGTACCTGCTCAAGCAGGGTCACCTAGAGCACATTGCACAGGATTGCGTCCGGGGTTTTGAATATCTCCAAGAGAAGGAGACTCCACAACCTCTCTGGGAAACCTGTTCTAGTGGTGTGTCACCCTCACAGTAAAGACGTTTTTCCTCATATTCAGGTTGAACTTCCTGTGCTTCAGTTTGTGCCCATTGTTGCTTGTCCTGTCACTGGGTACCACTGAAAAAATCTTGAACACAATCTGTTTCTATATGATAGCAAGAGGCTAAACGTTGTAATACATGACCTGCCTTGAGATCCACTTCATGGAACAAGCAAGCCAGCTTCAGACCTGGCTGTAATCCTGTTGAGGTCAATGTAGACACACCACAGATGAATTTAGCCTCAGCCTGCCCTGGGCAAGGGTAGTGATGATCTTCTATGGACTGAACCTGACATATATGAATTCAAGTCAGGACCTTATATTCGACATCCCCTGCTGCTGTCAACAAGAGTTGCATTCACTGCAATTATGTGTGTCTTCTAGCAAAACTGTTGATAAAATTCAGGATAAAGCAATGGACTTCAGCTCCATGGAAGTCTGTGACATGGCTTAAGTCACCTTCAGGACTTTCTGGAAATGTGTGTAGGGGGAAGGGAGGACTGTTACCAACCAACCTGGGAGCCCACCCGCTCAATAGGATTTTACGGGGTTTTAATGAAATCCAACTCTGGGTAGACTGTGGTGAACTGTATCCTATTTGAAAAATGAAGGCACCGTATTCACAAGAAAAAAATAAAAGCAGTTTATAAGCTAAAAACTGAGATTAATACCTTTTAAAAAATGGCCCTTTCTAGAAAAGGACCCTTCATCATTCATTTTACTTTATTCTACTGAAATTGTATTAAGTAAATTTCTCAGAACACTGTTCATTTCAATAGCAAAGCAAAAAGAAAAAGACCATAGTCCATCCAAGCGTAATGCAAGAGTCTCTCAGTTACAGTAAAAAGCAAAATGGAGATTTAGATTATTCCCCTTTCACTATCTCGTTTTCTAAAGAGAATTCCACAGGACGTTGCCTCAGTCCAAGTCAGTTTTGTAGACAATGTAACATGTCTTATTACTGTATGGGGATTGGGAAAAAAATTAGCCTTAGCTTCTTTTGTTTTCTATGGTTACTGTTGTACAGAAGAAAGACTTAAGCCTGTAAATAATGTATATTTAATAAAAAGAAACTTTTGTATGATTTTGTGTGGAAGACAAATGCCTCCTGTTGTGTTTTTATTTTATAGCTAAATGGACATTAAAAGTGGTAATTATGGAAAAAACTTATTTTTGAGCTTTTACATGTTAACCCTTAAACAACAAATCTCACTGGATGTTAATAAAAACTGAAGTGCCCACAACCTGCATTTATTGATTTGAGCTGTTGTTAAAAGTACTGTCACAGGAACTCTGATCTTCATCCCAATCACTGACATTACCTATTAGTACTGGTTTGCAGCACCTGCTCCAGAGTGTATGAGGGCATGGTTGTTTCCTGGTTAAAAGTCACATCTGGGGAAGTTCTGACTACAAAACGTACCCAGTGATGGTGTTTGCTTTCTGGACACACACACACACACATGGTCAACCCCTCCTCTGCGTGCCAGCATGGAGGTGTGCACCGCGTTGTGTCGGCCTGTTCGGTCTCACACAACAACCTCCACTTCTGGTGTTCTCCGGGGTTGGTGCTCACGCGCCACTATCATCACATGCATCTCTAGCTTGGCAAGTTGGAGCTGGCTCCATGTCAGTGATTCTGCCTTTGCATTAGGCTTTCAGTCCCCACTGCGTTGGGTATTCCCTCCTGCCCCCCGCTGGGAATTAGCACTTAAATCTCTTAAGGTCCTTTGAAAATCCCAGCTTTTGACACTATCAACCAAGAAACAGTGAATACTGACTTAGAAAATTGTGAATTCTAATTAAGTAGCATGTGGAACACTTTTTTTTCCAAGAGATTAACATGCTGGGATTTGGCTCCATCCCCATTCTAAATTTTCAGTGCTTATGTGTGCTTTATTTGCATCAGCCAAAGCCCTTTGTATTAGCAGAGGAGCTGTGTGTCTCATTACCTTAGGATTTTCTACAAGGGAAAATTTCTTCCCCTCCATTTCAGGACTGGATGACATCCAGGAAAGAGAGTTTCATCTCTAGTTTTATCAAGTAACTGCCTGCAGTCCTGCGTGGAGCTGTGCTGTCCGGCAGGATAGATGTGCAGTACGTCCCAATCCATACCTAGTCATGCAAAAAGAGTGGCCAAGCCTTCCTACAACTACTCCTTGAGTCTGCTTGTTCCTGGTGGGGGTGGAAGGTATCACTTACGTTATTAGGTATTACGTATCACTCATGTTCAGATGGCTTAGCAGAAGCTTAATGCTAAGTCCCACACCAAGCTATTTTTCCTGGTAAGAAATAGCAAGGAAGAGCAATGCTCAAATAAATTTTCTCACTTTCTTTCCTCATGACTAGTATAGCGGGTGCTGTAACCATAGGCAAGTCTGTAAGGGCAGGACTTTCTCCAATTTTAGCTACAATCTGGCCCTTGGAAATTAGCTCTGCATGGTTTATATTCTGGAAAAGTCACCACGACTTCTTTTCTGTTTTAGGTTGTGGGGGGAGTGGGAGAAGAGGGGTGTATTTTTTCTCCTAAACTCCTTAGATAGCTCCTTTAGCCTTTTTACTTTGAATTTATTATGCTTTTTCTTTATTCCTTTTTTTATATATTTGATTATGCTTTTATTCCTTTATTCAAGTGATGAGTTGAAGACAGTAATTGGGTTTGCAATGAATAGTTACGCTAGTGTAATAGAAATGCATATAGCTGGTTGATGGGCTGGCAACACACCATTAATTTCAGCTTACGCATAGACAGTCATGTCTGGAAGATGAGCCAAGATGTCACGGCGGTCAGCAGATGAAGTTATCAGCAAGTATTCCTCAGCATCAGCTGAATAGCATTCACATGAATACAAAGTGTTTAATGTTGAAACCACATTGCTTTAACCAGAGGTCCACAGGCAAATGCATGCAGGCAAATACTATTAAGAGAACACTGCTGTGAAAGATGCAAGCGAGCCCTTCTGCAAGTAGCTCTAGCTACCCCCAGCATGAGTACTAGTCTGCTGCAATCAGTGCCTGTTTTTCTCTACCTGTTATCCTAGCAAGAAATCATAAAAAGCAACCGTACAAGGTCGTGTTGTTTCTCCAAGCCGCCCCCATGCTGGTGATGTCTGTGTTTAACTCTTCTTAGCCTAAGACCTTTTTCTTTTTTTCCTCTCAAAGCCTGAGCTAAATAGCCTTTGCCTCAATTTAAGCCCATTACATCTTGTCCTGTTCCCAAGAGGAAAAAACAACTTGTTCCCTTCCCTTTGTGCAGCAGCCTTCCTTCTGTGTTTACCAGCGATCTTGTCCCTTCAGATCTCCCACACTTTTCAGTCATCCCCTTTTTTGGGCAAACAATCCCAGTTCATTTTTGTCCTTTTTTTTTTTTTAATTTTTTTGTTGTTATTGTTTACCGTATACAATCCCCTAAAGCAGTCTGGGAAGAACATTATTTTTGGGGGTACCAGAATTCACTGTAGTGTGACTAAGCTACAAAGGTTGCTTTTTTTCTCCCCACAGATTTTCCCCTGGACCCTTCCTCACCCTCCTTCCTCATAAAATGTCACTAGGCTGCTCTGGTGACAGGGCTGGGCCCTGTCACAGAGCAGAATCACTGACTGGGCACTGACAGTACAATTTAGTGCCCACCACAAGCAGCCCACACGTGGTAAGTTTTACTGTGGCAAGAAATACCACACCATGTGGTGGATTCCAGCCCCTTCGCCTCATTAGGAGGCGCAAAGGGGTAGTTATTTGGCCCTAAGACCAGTTCAGATTTCATTCTCACCATGCAACGTGTTGGGTAATAGGTAATGAGGACCCAACAGGCTGGCAGAACATCTCTGCTCTACCCTTCACTTAATAAGTAGAATGTGTCTAAGCACAAGGTGGCTACTGGGTCACTGCAATAGCTAAGCTACGGCTTTGTAGAGAATAAAAATCTTTAATGCAGAAGGGCAGTGGATATTTTGTGTGTTTCATGCTTCACTGTAAAATAAAATGTAATAAACAAGGCAGCGCAGGGAATGAACAGGATCTGATGGAGAGAACATGCATTTAAAAAGGGTGATCAAAGTATGATGGGCAACAAGCTTCTATATAACAAATGAAGGATTCAGCATTAAATAGTTCAGCTTCAATAACCTAAGCTAACAGTCTGCTAGCAAGCTTATATGGTTAAAAATTGAGACATTTTTCCTGAATGACGAATTGAGCAATTGAGCAGAATATTAGGCTTAGGGTAAGAAAACAAGCAACGAGAAAACAACTGAACTGTGAAACAGACTTTACTTCCACGTGGGCAACAGTGCTGGGTGCTGGTCC
Source organism: Nothocercus julius (assembly GCA_013398735.1). Lineage (NCBI taxonomy): Eukaryota > Metazoa > Chordata > Aves > Tinamiformes > Tinamidae > Nothocercus > Nothocercus julius. The sequence goes on along the minus strand of VZSV01000018.1, from coordinate 6,050,422 downwards.
TAGGCACTGATGCCTAAAATATTATAGATCCCCTGATGAGGCAACTGCTGGAGGTGGAGGGACAGAAAGTTTTTTGTTATTGACAGTTGGGGAATTTGCGATTTTTTGATGAGTAATTTCAGATTCCACTCTAAGTCTTGCTTAAGACTTTCTGTTCATTAACGTCATCCCTCTCCCGGATTTGCTAGAAAAGTGAGAAAATCAGGAACATTCTCTCTATTGATTTCTCTTGTTCATAATAAGCTGCAGCGAACAGCCAGACTGAGCAGGGGCAGGACCGTGGGACCTCTCTGCCTCAGGATGCACCTGAACCTAGACACTCGCGTGCCCATCTCTGCAGATGTGATATGCCTCGGCCTTAGGCAAGACAGTAAGTAAGTCCCATGTCTAAAGCCCTTAGTATATATCACATAATCGCCCATGTTCGCCAGGTGAATACCAGGACAGAATCAGTCACTCCTAGAGCTCAGCAGTGTAATATATGCCATATGCAATTCCCCTCTGGGACAGGCTTTTCACTTCTCACCAAATGAAAATTGCTCAGATCACTATGTCTTCACAGAGGATTTCTTCCTCCACATCTGGAGAGCCTGGATTTGCTTAGGCAAAAGCAGCAATACAATGCTTCTTGCCCTTCCTCCTGTGAGGAAACCACACTTACCATGGGAATAATGATGATGATAACTGCATGTATTATGATCCACCAGGAGAGAGGAGAAAAAAAAAAAAAAACTATTAATTTGCCAATTAATAAATGGCATGATAAAAAAGAAAGTAAGAAAGAAAAGACAGTGCCCTGAATCATCCATTATCTTTCCAGTGCCTGTAGTGAACAAGCACAGCTGCTCTCCACTGGGGAGGCTGCATGGTGATGCAGTACAAATAAGTAATAAAAGGCAATAATTAGTAACATCACCTCTGTTGGATATGAGAGATCATGACTCAAAAAGAAAGGCTGATCATCTTTGAGGGAAGTGTTGAACACCTCGAAGAAAGGACGAGTCAAATTGCAAATTCACTATGAAGCTGTCTACGATTAATTTTTTTCAGTGCTTTGTGAATCTTTCTCATTAATTGAACAACTCCATGAGAAAGACTGGAAACGCTCTTCAAAGAAGAGCGGCAGCAGCTCTCAGAAAATATGTCACGTATGATCTACAAAGCAGGTTCCTGCTGCCATCAGAGCCGGCATGTCCAGCAGCAGGGTGGTCCTTGGTAGTTGCAGATGGTGGGAGGTGAGCCAGCTGTTCCCGAATTTAGGCCTGCTGTGATTTTGGAGTGATCATGGGCAGCCCCAGCTATGCGGGGCTGCTGCTGCACCCCCATAACAGCCAAGCTGGGGAGTGGGGGAGCTTCTATAGAAATAGGCTATTTCTCAGCACAGAGAATGGACAAGATTCACAGATACCAAAGAAGGATTTTCTGGTTCTGAAGTCATATTCAAAGTGGGTTTTCTGGCTAAGAATTATGTTCCAGGCGCAGTCTGTTGATGCATTAATCTGACCTACCAACAGAGAGGGAGTTGCTATCATGGTAGGGCATTCATTAGAATCAAATTTGTATTGGATTTGACAGGGTTCTCATATAATGCTAAAATATTGTTAGAGGACTGGTGATGGATGGAATATTTTAAGGTTTTGTGCATTTGAGACCCAAACAGCCATGATGTCCTCTGATCTATTGACATCTGCCATGTTGTACCAAAAACCTGTCGATGTTAGCTTCCATAAGACTTGATTTTCTGTTATCACATGTCTATTGGCTATTTCTTTATAATCTAGTACCAGAAAGAAATCTCTGGAGAAAGGCTACTCTATCAATACCTTGCGGGCTGCCAAAAATGCAAAGAAATAACAGGATTGCCCTTGCCTCCAAACATATATGAAAACTATGTCACAGATGCTAGGGAAAGGGATCCAGAACTAAAGACAAATGTTCAGCCTTAGGGATTTGGATCAGACCCACTTACAGCAACATTCAGCGTTCCATTACTCTGAATGCTCCCCTACCATACTAATCTAATTAGTTCAGGTATGATTGGTGGGCAGGGATTGTATAGATGTGTCATTTGCTCCTGTACAGCCTTGGCGTGCACAGCACGTCCAAATAGTCTGTCTTTGAATATGCAAAAACATTAGCACCATTACCAGCATTAACTTTGCAGGTTCAACAACATTATGCATAATCAGGAAACAATTGGCTTTCACAGCTAGAAGACTCTATCATACACATATTTAGTAAGTACAGGGGCGCTCTCATGCTCTCTATTACCTTCTCGCTAGCAGCATAAGTATTCCTGACAACAAGGAATCAAAATAAACTCTGGCAGTCTTTGTGGGGTATAAATATCAAGACAGCACTGGGACTAGGAACTTCATTTTTAGTCAGAAGGTAGCAGAGAGAGCACCTACACTCACTAACAGAAAGAAAAGCATGAAAACAGGTAGTATAAGTGAAAAATTTAAACAGATGACTTTCTAAGGTTAGACAAGGTCCTTATCTGGTTGACAAGTTTAAGAAAAGAATGTGAGGTTAAAATCTCCCCTGACTGTTTGGCAAGGATGGGATTCAGCTTGTTGATTGAGACATCTTATTCAGGGATTCAGTTCACTTCCCAAAATAAATTCACTTCCTTTTCAATACCTGAGGCAAACACTTAAGATTGGCAGACGTGACAGAGGACTTAGGGGTGACCAGTCATCCTCTGGAATAGCAGCTGGAGAACAGGTGGTGTATCCAAAAATGTCTAAAATGGCATCAGATGCCAATACTTAGGCAATCAGATTTCACCCTGAGCTCAGACGACACCACAAATAAAAGTCATTCTGGAAGTTTAATCCCAATGCAATCTTTACACAAAGTGGAGGGAACAAAAGTCAAAGAAAGAAAAACTGTATTTGTGGAAGCATTTAAGTTAATAGCACTGCCCCTGTCAAGATGCTGGCTAGCACATACGTGACAGAAGTATAGGAAAGTCCTCAAAACTAACTTTTTGTAGGCAACCCCATAACTAGGCGGTCACTGGTGCACCAGGAGTGCTGTCAGGAAACAAAAATCTGCAACAGTAACAATAAACCAAGGGCAAAGCTTGATTATTTTTGTGGGTACAACTGTGCTAAAGAAAGAAAAAAGAGTGAGATGAAAAGCTGTGTGAAGATAACAGCTTCGTGCAATTCAAAAGCCCCATAAAAATAGCAAGTAGCAAGCACACCCCCACACGCACACACACATACACCCCAACTCCACAAAAAGGAGCATAAGACTTATAAGCTCAAATACTCTGCTATATCAGTAACACACCTTTACTTCAAAAACACTAACTTCTGCACCTTACACAGCTTTGTGTTGCAAGTGCCTATTTTCTTTTAAGTCTGTACATTTTCACATGTGCTTGCAAACACACACACACCAGTGAAATCCTTAGTCCGCCTTGGCAGTGCTGGATAACCCTCTGGCTTCTGGAAAAGCAGGAAGTCTGGCCCAAATTTGCTATTACATTCTTAGCAGCAAAGGCTGCGAAAGGAGAAAAACAGGGTTGCTGTTGAACATCTGTATTTTATGGACAAAAAAACAAATTTCAGGAGAATGCTGCCAACAGGCAGACTTCTCAGACGTAATAAGGGAGCAGTTCAGCTTTCAAGAAGCATTGAGCTAAAAATAATCAAGATAGTAAAAAAAAAAAAAATTGAACAGCTGTTTTTCACAGCTAATGTTTGCCGTATATGGGCTGGAGTTGTTGACGTGCAGGTGAGACGGTAAAGCTGACTGCCTTCCTGGGGACTTGCAGCAGGGCTTTCAGGACACACCGACATTTCGGTGCCAGCCTGTGCCCACCTTCCTTCCCACTCTGCCCCACTGCTACGCAGGGGCTTTCAAGCAGTCCCTCAGTACCTGCGGCAAAGGTCGCTAGAAATCAGTAGGATTTTTTTCCAAAGACTTCAACAGCTCAGAACTATCTTCTCAGTCAGAGGGCAGCTTTCCTTTTTCCCAACTGCCTTGTTCCAGGGGCTTTCCTATTATTAGCTGCAATCATCAAATAGACCAGCTCATCTTTCTTTAGCTTCTCTTCATACAGCTTAAACCACTGAAGTGCTTCAAAACTGCCTTGCTGGAAAGCATATACTTACTTTTTTATATTTTATTTTTATGTTTAAATAAATCTGCTAATCAGGTGTGTTAACTTTCTCTACCCAATCAAAAGATCACCCTGCTAGTTTGAGCTAAAGAATAAGCTATTCGGCATAAACAAATTGCACCATTATAAATTCCTCCCTAGTTCAGCGCGATTATGCTAGCAAATAATTGTGCTAGCAAATAATTACCCACTTACCCTTCACCTAAAAGCATCTTTATAGTACAGTTAACTAATGCTATATGTGGGCCAAATTCACTAGTAACTATTAAGGACGGGATCACCTTGAGAGCTCTGCATTTATATCATTATAAACCTGATGTAATTTTATGCTGCTCAGAAATGAATCAAGCCCCACATTTCCACTGATTAAAGCTGAGTTGTGCTTTGCAGTCTTCTGACTACGTTCTGGCTGGAATAAAACAACATAAAATAATAAATGATTTTCTACCTCCTGTGTTTACTTATCCCTTGGGACCCAGGAGAAATCTGTTATTTTTTTGTTTGTTTTTCCTAACTCCCCAAAGCATTAATTAACTGCTTATATTTTCTTCCACCAAATAATAGAAGCGATGCCATTTGACAATCCAGCTAGGGTGTTTATCCCAGAGGTAGCATCCTTCCTTCTCAATTCACAGCTTCCCCAGGATTATAGTTAGTGCATTACCTTCCAAACTATTACCACAGTGTCTCAGCACAAATTTCCCCAGACGATTTCTAAGATTACCCACAGATTTGGCTTCTGAAGCATTAGCACTTTTGCAGATTTGATTTAGTCTTCTGGTTTTGCTGATGGTCGCCAGGTGGTGACTGAAGGCTGAGAACTGTCTCTTCTTATAACACAGATATATTCTCACCCTCATCATCAGACACACATACCTACATCAGCACTTACATCAGCCCAGTTCTGTCTGTTTGCTAACTTCTGAAGACCTTACTCATTTTTTTTCCCTTCAACTGTTTAACCTGGACTTAAGGGTTGACTACACCAAAATAAGCACACGCTTGCTTGTGCTCCCTCCATCTGCCCTATTCACCTGCTTGTAAGGAGAAGGATCTAAAGCTTACAAATCTAAACTGAATCTTGGAAAATATTTTAAGCGTTACTCTATGCAAGAGGTTAAATTGGATGATTTAATATCACTTTTGGTTTTATATTACATGAATTCAGGAAGAGGTGATTATGTAGCATCACCAAGGAAATCTGTTCCAGTAACTAACTCAAAGTGTAGCTCAGGCAAAATGTTTAGTACTTGCTGCAAGATAAGCTGAAGCAGAGAGAATTTTCTCCCAGTTTCAAGGAATGCAAAACTGCAGCCTTAACCTCTAAGAGTCTCTGTGTGAGCTCAATCCATGGAAAGATTCTCACTCTTTAACTGCCTTTGAACCAATGCTCTAAGGCACTATAAAATGGAAATTCAGATTTGGGTTCAGATTGGGTTGCTACAAGGTTTCCTGAACTGGCGCTTCTGAAGTGGCCTGAGTGCCTAAAGGGGAAAGACCTACAGAAAACAAATGCAAACCCAGGCAATAATAAGAATTTATGAATTTCTGACTATCTTTGAAAGCTGCTGGAAAGCTTCCTCAATGTAATGTAGGTAACATCACCCTCAGCTTGTGCACAGGGAAACTGAGGTGCTTTGGTAAGGCCTGAACTTCTGGTAGGTTTGCAGCCAAACCAGGCCAGTGGCTCCAGAAGCCCCGAATCAGAACTGCTTGTTCCAGCGCCCAGCTAGCTAGAGACACTGCCACAAAGCCACATCTAAACGACTGCCTGGTACCCTGCAGTGCAGAAACAGAGCGAAAACATGGAAGCAAGCCAACTAAAAAGCCCTTTGGCTTCACTGAAGCTGTGGGAGGGCTTTGAAGAAATTAGGAGGAGTAGGTCAATGGGGGCTGCAGTCTTTTTGCCCTCTGAGCGCTGGAAAGGAAGGACATGGTGTGGTTAGTGGGCGCATCTCCTCTCCGTGCAGCAGGAGCCACCCACAGTGTCATCCCAGGCGCAGTGCTCCAGCCACACGTGAGCTCTGTGCGCGGCAGCGTGAGGCATGCAGGGCACCTAGGGCTGCCAGAGCCCTGAAGGATTCCCACCGACACCCACGGATCCATGGTCCTAGTTCAATGCCCTTCTGTAGCTGCTGCCCTCTGAAGACTGTCTCTTGCCTGTGTTGCCTTTTCAGGGCACTGTTTGCCCACAGAGGTGGCTTAACTGGAAGGGGAGGCCACCCCAGGGCCATGAGGGGAAGGTTCAAGTGAGGTCCTGTGGACCAGGTGAATCTTTCCTGAAGGTTTCTGAGCCCCAAAACCAAATATTGCCAGTCTCTTAAGAGCTATAAAAGGATCTGTGCATTGGGAAGGGAATGATGAAGAATCAAATCTTTCCAGAATGTTTTCATCCCTCTCTGTGCAAAGCACCTTGAACTTAAAACTCGAGGAAGGAGTGACTTGTAGAAAGAGATGTGCTGACAAAATACCACTGCAGCACATAGGGACCAGCAACATTTACACTACAAAACCACTGCTGCGTATTCTTAAGCGCCATCTACTGGTACTTATGTGTTCACAAATATTCTTTATTTTGTAATAAATCCTGCAATTTCAATAGGCTGGTATGTGGACAAAAGTGTGAGAGTTCTTTAGCTATGGACAACCCTATGCAGAGGAGGCGAATAGGAAGCAGGAGAGAAGTGTTGCATTGATTTAGCGTTGTTTTACCATAGAGAGTGCATATAGGAAAAGCATTTCATCTGCCTTATTTTTAATTTGGTTGCTAAAGAAATTAGACATATACAAGTTTCAGAGAGTGTGACTATTACTTCGTTTGTCCCTCTCCAGCTTCTGAATTCACTGGATAATGCCAATGGCATTTAAGTCATTCTTGAAATAAACCCATTATTTTCCTTTTCTATAAAAGCTTTGTAGAATTTTCCAAATTTTAGGTATCTAATGGAAAGATAAGTACTTGCTAGGTGCTAGGAATGGAATTTCATAGAGATTGTAAGTGTACCTTTGGATATTTTCAATTCTGAAAAATTCTTTGAAGATACCATCGCAGTTCTCTTACCCGGGGACTCTGACGTAGCTCAGGACTTCTACTAAAGTGTTCCGAATCTCCCTGGCAGGTGTCTCAGGAGTCAAGATAATGTGTTCCTCATTTCCAAAAACAAACTATTTTTCTATTCAAAAAAGAAATCCTTTTACATGATTTCGGCAAATATTATGCAGGTTATGTCAGTGGTGTTGCCCATCATTATGTATTCATGGTGGCCCTTATTGTGTGGGCAACATGTATATGTGATTCATATACCCACAGTTCCCATGCATTTGACAAGGAGGCTGCTTTCCTCTGAGAAGCACCAGCATTACACACTTTCATCTCTCCTTAGTAGTAGCAGAGCTGGAAAATAGTTTAAAGTAGAAAAGCATAACCCCCTGCCCAGAAGTCAAAATATCTTCAGGCTGCAGTTTGTGGAACATGGTTTGAAGCACATTCTCACACAGCAAGCCAAATTCTTATCAAAGGGATGAGACGATTTTCAAATCATGTTAAAGACGTAAGGACTTGAAATAAAGTTTAACTTTGGTAGTGACTGTCACTAGTTGATTTGTTACAAACTTCAAAATTTGGCGAGATTTCTGTATAAACCTTCCCCAACCTGAGAAGTCAAATATCTGTGAAAGAGTCTGTAGGGAGCTGAAATGTAATTTTGTACCTGTAATGGTCCTGACCTATAACAAAATGATGTCATTTCCTATGAATGAAAAGAATAAATCACCACATGAGAAAAAAATATCCTGAATGGCAAGATGCAGGAACCAGTCTCCCTGTGCAGGGAATCAACTTAAGTGTGAGTCACTGCAAAAGGGTCTGTAATAGACTTCTACAGCACCATATCTAAAGCAAAACTCCCACGATTTGTCAATTGTAAGAAATTTCAGCTAGTGATAAGAAAATATGTACTGATGTGTGTCCTTTTAACCCTTTCCCTTTAGAATTGATAATGCTCTTTTTTCTTTTCTTTCTTTCTTTTTCTTTCTTTCTT
>VZSV01000018.1:5996411-6041511 GCA_013398735.1 Nothocercus julius | reverse complement strand
CTTTCTTCCTTTCTTCCTTTCTTCCTTCCTTTCTTCCTTTCTTTCTTCCTTTCTTTCTTTCTTTCTTTTTCTACCAAGAGAGAGGAGGCCTGCAACTAACTTTCCACTTTAGGATTCAGTATAGGCTGGGCTGGATCATTGCCCAGTCTTATCAGAGGTGTTGCATCTTACTGCAGACAAATTAGACTTTCTGGCTTTTGGACTGGCCTCTGTAAAGTGCTCATTCACTGTCCTGTCTAGTTATGCTTCTGGGGGCGGAAGATCTGTTTTACACTGTGCAGAGACAGTGCCAAGTACAGAGGTCCTAATCTTATATTGCAATTCAATGCAATAAACTACTATTCCAAAGAAACTTCCATCATATTGTATAACTCAAACTGCCTGCTGTCTATTCTCTAAACCCCAGGTAAGATCATTTGTCAGAGCACCCCGGTTTTTTCCCTATATACTAGCACTAATGAAAATGACCCTTTAATAACAAAAAATGTACATCAGTGATTCATATACTTTCTCAGCTGATCAGGAGGGGAAGTATCATCTAGAATAATCAATTTAAACATCCCTAGCAAAAAATGTGCTAGGAAGTGGTCAGATATGTTTACAGAGTGGTCAGGTCCTGAGCTACGTGTCTCTTGGCTTCTCTGAAATGGGGGGCCTGTTTTTAATACAACTAATTTACTTCTCTGCAAAGGTTTTCAAGCAAGCCTGTCCCTCCTGGCTAAAAACAGCCAGACTCATTCTCATGGAGGCTCTGCCAGTATCGACGGCCTCTTACAAAGCCCTAATTTAGCACTGAACACTTTGCAGTAATTTCTAATTACACCTGCTACTTTACAAGCACACATCTTTGATACTATTAGTCCTGGTTTGGCTTTATTTTAATCATTCCTATTTGCCATTTTCACCTATATCTCTACCTAGATTTGTCTCATTGCCAGTCACCCTCATCTTTCCCTTTGTTGCCAAATTTAGGAGAATTGGAATGATATTTATTACCTAACTCCTGCCAATGCAAGCTTCTTATGCTGGCTTACAAAAATATCAGCTACCTCAGTGCAGAATACAAATTCTCTAGGATACTTCAGGCCCAGCATGTGTACAGCTGAATCCAACTTCTTTCCTAACTCTTGGGCTATCAGGTCTATTAAAGCCTCTCTGAAACAATGAGTCAAGTTTTCTTCCTTTATTTTCTTCCTTATTTTTTATTTTTTTAAAATCATTCGTTGGAAAATATCTTATCTTTGGATGAAAGACATTCATAAACTGAATTGACCTGGAAATACTGCTGCCTTGCTACAGTTTGTGCACTCAAGATTTTACTAGTCCTAAAGACCATGTTTCCTAGCTGGAATATATCTGTCAGGATAAACTGCGGTTCCTCTCAGGGAGGAGACGCACTGGACACCATGGGGAATCCCTAGCACCAGTCCTTTACAGGAGAATAATATGACACCTCAGCCAATATTGAAGAGCAGGAGCTGGCGATCTCAGGCTGACATGCAGAAGCAATTGATACCTTAGGCATTCAGAGAACTCCATGCTCTCTGCGTATGCTGCATCATACCATGGTGTGGAGCAGGGGTTCAGCAGTTAGCTAAAACATGACTTGTGTTCTGGCCTGCATATTCTGCACCCATATTGATAGCCCAGTGTTGGCCGTACGTCACGCATGATGCATCTACACCACCTCTAATGCAGCAGCAGTATTCTGCATGTTGCAGTAACTCCTTGCTGCATGCAGCACTGAGCTGTCCCGAAAAGCTTTGGCTTCTTGGGCTCCTTGGCATCAGTCCCTTGACATTTGCAACAGGCCAGGAGAGCACAAGAGGCTGCGATTAGCCATACCTTGGGTTGGGTATGTTTGGCTCTGTCTCCATCATGTTTCAGAGCTCTCAGCCACTGCACCACACAGTTCTATCACAGATCACCGGTTCTTTATCAGAATAACTCCTACCTTGTGTTTACATAACATGCTAGCATAAAAGCAACTGTGGAATAGCTGATGGCTGTAAATTCTTGCCCTAGCATAAGAGGCTTTGTGCACATTCCCCATGCACATTTTGTATCTTGCCAGGTCTGGCCCCTGTGTTAGGCAACAAAGTCCCCCTTTACATTTCTCAGCAATGCTATACTGATGTTCCTGCTCATTAACCCCCATAAGCCTTAATGAGCTTAACTTTTATTTGTCCTTATTCATTTAATCCATAGACTATTACCAGTTTTCAAAACAGTTGGGGTATTTGTTATTTTTTTAATTAGCAACAGCTAATTAAAAAACAGTTGCTGGATAAAAAAAATAATAAAATAAAAGCAAAGTGATTGTGAAAGCACATCCATGGGAATGCTGCACTCTACCAAGTTAGGGAACAACTTGCAATGTCCTTGTAAGAACTCAATGCTTATAAAAACCGCAGCTATATCTATCAGCTAACACAACTCAGCCATCTTCATTAAAAGTGCAGGGGGAGAATATCAGCTTTGCTGTACAACGTACCGATCACCTTCATCCCAGGCGCTCGTGTTACGAACACAAGCAATAACTGGAGGTCATCTCATCCACTTCTAGAGTAGAAGAAAGCAATTAGTCTACAGCACATTGCAAATATTTGAAGGAGCAAGAAAACAACAACAAAGACTGCAGGATTCAAACGAAAATACAGGAAGACAGGACAAATAGGTGACCTATAATGGGAGCAGGACTAGTGACCTGATCTAGTCATCTGCATGGATGAGACACCAGGCTAAGATCTGTGGCTAGACAGCATTTGATGACATTCGCTGGGTCCTGCAGGTGCCAGTAGACAGATACTGAAAGGTTTCTTCATTTTTTAACCCCTGACCTTTATTAGAGTGTTGACCATAGCTCAGTCCTATTGCCTCTTGTATGCAACAGTTTCAGTCCCCAGCTGAATACCTGCAGATCTGGGACACAACAGATCAGATTTAATGCTCTCAATGCATTACCAATGTTAACTTTCAGTTAGCAGTGAAAATCACCTTCCCTCTATTAGAATTCAAGTGTTATTTTTCTTAATTGCTATAAATGCCTTTGTGGTTAACAGAATATATTCAGATTCTCAAAATTATTTAAAAGTCTAATGCCAGTTCAGGCTTCTAATCCTCACTGATTTCACTGGGAATTAGAGAGCAAAATACCTTTAAGAAGCTGGGCTCTATTTCTTGTCAGAAAATTAACATATGCTCTCAAGAATGATTATACATTATTTGATATGAGATATTCCAAAGTCAGTGGGTTTGAGATGCATTCTGTTTTCTAAGTAGTTGCTTTTTTCTTGTTTCAACACCTTGACAATTTTTAAAGCAGATCATTTTCTGAAAATATTATCTGACTTTTTTTAGCCTGCTTCAGAGATAATGTCACACATATAAACACATATACACACACATATATACTTACACATATATAAACATATACTGTTTGCCACATTTTGTGCTTTAATAGAATTTTTTAAAGTATGTGTGCAGTTCAATTTGCCAGGTGTACAACACTCTATTTAGTTGAATATTTCATTACTTGGTGTTTTAATTCCAGTAAACATTAAGTTTAAGCAAAAAATACAAGGGTTGAGGGGGGGAGGTCTAGAAAACTTCGTTTTCTAACAAGTGTATGTTATGAATGTTTCTGGTAGAAAAAGGGGGGAGGGAAGAAGAGCGTAAAACTCAAAGTTTGACATATGTTGGGAATAAGGAACAATGTGACTGAGGTCTTCTAGTGCATGTTACAACATAGTGTTTCTATTACAGAACTCCTGCAGTTTTAAAAGCAACTAAGATGACACATCTGCTTCCGAGTCACAGGAAAATAAACCTCCTGTGTTAAATGTGAGTGGAAAAAAAAATGCCTGTACTGTAAAAAATCAGGTGAAGGTCAGGTAAAGAGATTCCCGAAGTGGGAGTTACAGTCCTTTGGTGCTGAACTCAAAGATGGACCATGTTAAGCATTTAGGGTATTGTGTTATTCCCTTCTGTGGTCTGATTAGTACGTTTTCTGCTCAGTGCTCCCTCACTCTTTCTGAAGCCCAGAAATTCACAGGAATACAAGTGATTTGTCAAAGATAACCCATAGGAAGTGTGTGTTGAAATTCAGGTGTCTTGACTTTCATGTGAGGTGATTGTTTGCACTGCCCTTCCTCTTTCTCCCAGAGGACATCCATGCACACCCCAGGTTGTCTCCAGATCAAAGAACATTGGGTTTGTTCCAAGAGCAGATTACAAAGCCAGGGCATTATACAGTTTATCTGCAATCTGCCAAACTGGACGAACAGGGTGAAATTATGTTTAAATGCTATCTCCAGCCTGTGAGCCCCGTCTTACTGGTAGGGGCACAGGTGACTGAGGAACCTTTGTAGCTCGTGGAAGTCCTGATTCTCTCCATTCTGGGGTGAGATCTCTGCTCTGTGCAGCCTGAAGCCCTGAGCAGAGGTGCTGTGAATCAGCCCATCTCTCCACCTCAATCACAGTCTTTCAGGGCACAATCCTTCATGTCCAGGCTGAGTACAAAATGACAACCCTCTTTAAGAAACCTAGCAATTTGGTGATCTTGGCTTTTACTTAGGAATGAGAAAACTCCCATGCTCCAGAGTAGTTGTCACTCACAATTCATTACAGAGATCTGCCAGAGATATGTTACACAAAGTTTTTCTTTTCCCAGTTGGGCAGACCTTAGGGCACTAAGGCTGATGAAAATGAGCTAGAAGAAATAATTGTTACAAGTATGTGCAGAACACTAAAAGCCTGTTATGTTGGTTAAAACATGAGACTTGTGGTTTTTGAAAAAAAATACATATTTCATAACTTATTAGAAAGCTTGAAATAGATTTACTTTCCATTAAGGAAGCTTGTATGTTTTTAATAAATTTTTTATCTGAACAACTACAGCTTTCCATTACTAAAACACATTTTTGATAAAGATTTACTGTTTCAAAAAAGAAAATTAATATAGTTTTGTTAACATTTATATGCTACATCTTCTTCTTTCAAAAACATGTTTCTAATCTAGAAAGCTGGATTTTTTTTCATTGAAGAATGCTTATTTCTTTGGACTCTAACAAAGAGCAGTGCTCTTCTATTTCTTGCTGCTTTCCAAGAAATAAACTGGACTGACAGTGCTTGATTTCATTTGAGAGCTGTTCAGCAGATGCATTACGGAATTATTGCTTTAATCGTGGTTGGCTTTTTAGTATTGTGGCTAAACGTTTATTTGCTTCTTAAGTTGATTTGTTCTCAAAGCCATGTTAAAACACACAGGTTCCTGACTGATGAGTTCAACGTCATCGCTTTTCACTGTTCTGAAATTGCTGGATCAGCTGTTAAGCTCTTCTGGACAAAGTGCTATGACTACCCTGTAGGTGATGCCCAAACCAGTGTGTGTTAAAGAAAAACTAACAGCAACCAGGGGGATTTAGGGCCTAAAATCCCAGCCAGTGAAGTGACAGCAGCATGATAAACACAGAGGAAAGAAGAAGGGGTCACAAGGTTGAGAAAAAGTTGGGAACCACTGCCCTAGGTGTCAATCTCTAGCTATTATTCAATAAGACTGCCCAGTTTAATACAACTTAGGTAAATAGGTTAGACGCTGCCACTCGGTACCAGCAGGAAGCTGTTGGCTATTTCAGTAGGTTGTTCCTACCCCTCCTGTTGTCTCACTGGGCAGCAAAGAACTGGATAAGAAGGAAACAGCAGGAAAACTAGGGCATAATATTGGTTAACCTAGTTACCAGCTAATTTATTCAGTCTGCAAGTTGAGGAGCTCTGGGTGATGGTATCCCAGACTGATGATTCTGATTGACACAAAATAATAATTATGGTCACATTAAGAAGGGGTATACGTACTTCTATTGCTTCCCTGAGTCATCTGGGCACCTGAATGCAGGTGTTGCTTTGATATCCACTAGCGGATAGTGAACTGCAACTAAATAGATGAAAGAACAGTTTCCATGCAACTACAAAGATAACTCTGACCTATCAAAATTTTCATATTTTAGCATTTGATTGTCTGACTTTTCTAAGGAGAACATATTTTCCCATTCCAAGCCATAGTTCATCTGAACTCTACTGCCTACTGACTAATTTATGGATATGGAGCTTTCAAGTGTTTAATTGGAAATATCTTCTCTTCTGCTGTCACTATATTACATTGACACAGGAGCTTCATACCAAATGCTTTCCATGAAAACAATTTCTAAATCAAATTATTTTTAATGTTGTGAGTTTTTTGCACATGAATAAGTACCTCAATTGAGATGTATAAAACCAATTAGACCCCTATTTATCTCTGCTTAGCAATTTGGTTCCACTAATTTCTTTGGTCACTGTGTTTCACTTCGGAACTCACTCTGTTCATGCATTCAAATGATTGAATTACTCAACATTTATTTTAGTATGCATTTATTTAGTGGTTCCCTTTCCAAACAGCTTCTTTTTTATCTGATCCTAAAAGCCCTGCAATATTTTTGCATGAAGTTCAGAGACAACCATAAAGGAGATGTATTACTTACCTTTAAATGCTTTCATAACTCAAAAAAATTGGACAATAAACATGCAGTAATTGGGAAGAAGGAAATTTCTTAATTGTTTCTCATTGCTACAGCAAAACTCAGATTTTTTTAAAAATTAATTACTAGTACAAACACTCTTGGTTACTAGGCTTTTTTTTTTTTTAATCTTCTCCATTCTCAGAAGAATCATGATGGCAACTTAGAAAATTTATTTCATCTCTCTAACATGCTCTCTCTTAAACTTCAGTATTCTGTTATGTCATCCGGACACATTCTGCAATGTGTGAAAAACCAGAAGAGCATATTTTTTCACTAGGTAGCCATTTTATTATGACACACAAATCCAAAGAAGAACTTTTCATTTCATTGCTTCCACAGTTTGGTTAAATACATTAATCATATTTCTAAGAGGTTTAAAGGCCTAGAAGAGCACGGAATCCTAGTGCTGGCAGGGTACTAAAAGGTAGTCTAGCCTTAAGGCTCAAATATGACTACACAGTTACTAGCATATCTTTGTCCAGTGTATTCCTATAGATTTTCAGCAATGCAAACTAGTCTCCGTTCTGTATGATTCATGAGCCTAATTTCTAGAACTTTTCCTAATGTCTAATCTATGTGTCTAGGCTACACTTCAAGCCTACTATTTCTTGAGCTACTTATCAAGGAAGATGGGCAATGGATTATCTCTTTCTCACAACTATGTTTTTCCTGTATATCTATATAGACACAAATATAGACACACAAATACTTATACATATGTATTTTTGCATATATATGCATAATAGATGTATATATGCATAAACATTTATATATTCACTTTCTTTTCCCTCCCCAGTCCTTTATGTTGGTCAGTGTTATTCATTACCTTTTGAACGGTGAATATTCAGCAACATGGTAGTAGTTCTTATGTATGCTGGTAATTCTTGTAAATTAGAATTTAGCTGAGGAAAATTCAACACATGGATGTCTCATGGAGTCATGACTCACATTTAGAACAAAGATGCCCCATTGGATATCTAATATGGTTCCTTAATCTTACAGGTCAGTTGCTCCTAGGTTCTTAACTCAGCTTAATATTACTTTCTGCCGGTGAGCAGGTTGCAAAAATACCTCATCCTGTTGATCTCATGGTACAGTGGCATGATGATGGAGCATGAAGAGGATAAAAACATCAGAAGGAACATTAATCCCATCTTAATTTTCAGGTCAGTATTTTCCAGATGTCCTAGAGAACATTAATATTTTGGTACTGCATTGTGAATCATCACTACCAAAGTGCAGAACATTTGTCCTATCCACAGTTTGGACAAAATAGAGATTTTCTTCTTACCAGCAAAGCCTAAGTGAAATATACAGACAAAGTCAGTGGCACAGATCTTGCACAAAAGGCTCAGGTACAGGACCAGCACACGCCTCTGGTGCACACTGGGGCCCATGGCCTCAGGTTTGTGTCAAAAGGCAATGACCTGCTTACACAGACAGAAACCTCAGGGGTATACTCGGCCCTGCAAGCAGAGAAAATATATTCTTATGGTGACATTTCAGAGCCATATCTCAAAGCTTCTTATTAGGCCATATCAGGTCTCAAGAGTTTTGGTTTTTTTTCTGTTCATTCCTTGAGCTGGAGCTACTTTTTTCTTAACAGACAGAACTCCCTTCACTTTTCTCCCCTTTTATTTCTCTCTCTTAGCAGACTGTACCATCTTCTAATGTTAATGTGTCTTGGCTATATAGTTCTTACAAATAACTTCTATCAAAATTAATAGAAAAACAGTTGCTTTCTGTAGTTCTGTTCATTTGCCAATGAAACTGAGAACAGTTTTGGAAATGTGGGCACGCCGAGGCCCATAGACTTGATGCCAGGACTCCTTAGAATGCCACGTAGGGAACAAATAACACTCACTATTGCACACACAGACTGAAAGGTCAAGCAAACTCTAAGCAAACATCTCGGGATCACTGCATGGTTAAGCTTGTACTTTCTCCTGACAGATTCTCCTTAGTCAGTCATAAAAAGGGAAAACAAATACTATTTTTGGAAACTATTAGCAAAGAAGAGAATAGTAAAGCCAAGGACAGCTGTTTATTTCTACCTGATGGGCTCTTAGCAAAGTGTTAATTATTTATATGATAGCATTGCAAATTGAGAAAAAGCTGCATTCTGCATTCCCTAAGGGTTGAATTTTCAACAGTTTATCATTAGGCTACCTTTGTTCCCTTTGAGTCTGCACCTATTTTATTTTCTTCAACACTTAAATAATAAGCTATCTGGTGTCAGAAGAGCATTATTTCTGTTTGTATAGTGTGTAGTACGATAGGGCCGAAATCCATTTGTAGGATTACTGTGTGTATGGCAGTAGAGGTTTCCATTTGTCAGTTCACTTCTGGCCTAATAACCCCATACTTTGGTGACCACTATGCTACTTCACATATTAATAGTAAGTATTAAAAAAGCAATAATAATCATATGGTGCTTGAGATAGCAAGGTCTTTGACCAGGACCTGCTCCTTAATAGGTGTGTGTAGGAGGAGCAAAAACAATTCCAAGTTATGACAAAAACACTACTTACTCCTATAGCAAAAACAATACTTCTAGGGACATCTAGATCTAAAAAAAAAAAAAAAAAAAAGTAAACTAAAACCAACACCCTTTTCTATGGACTTCTGGATGTCACCTTTTAAAGAGAGAGGAACCACCACCTGTGTGCAGTTAATGCTGCTAAATTAATTAGAAATGAACCACAGCAGTACAGGTACAAGTGAGGATCATATATTACTACAGTGTTTTTTTCTTGTGGTTTTGTATTAAGGGAAAGTTTATCTTGGAGCCATGCAGAGAACAGCGAATTTACTATAACTGCCACAGAGAAGTGGGCATGAAAAATGATCAGTTCCTAAAAGCTTTTAAAGCAGCCATGTTTGTCCTTCTTGACTTTATGAAGGTCATAAGTCTCTCTGGTATGATCTAAGAAATGCTATAACAAGGTTCACTTAAATGCAGCTGCGTCCTGAATCTGTGCTCAGAGAGACAAAATTCCTTTACAGAAATAGCCACTCAACTTTTATCTCCAGGAGCTAATATTCTCTAGCAGACTTCTTCAGACCTGTTGCCAACTCCAGACTACAGTCCAGTGACAACATGATACCCTGGACTTTTCCTGTCAGGAAAGTATTGTCCAAAACTAACGTCATCTTCATTTACTCTTTCCTTGGTTTAGAAATCTCTTTACCATGCCTTAAACAGCTACATATGTGTATACAAACACAGAAAAGCACATATTTGAACATATACAAATATACATACCTATTTATAGAGGTGGGATCTGTATAACAATGCATATGTATGTATAAATGTAATATATGTATATGTACATCTACATGCATATATATGCATACATATATATTTACACATGAGCATGTGTGAATGCATACATACAAATATATGTCTATAGATAATACACATGTGGGTATGTGTGTGCAGTGTGCTTTATATGTATAAGCAAGGATTCCAAGCAAGATTATGTGCAAGGTTGTCCCACTCCCAGCAAAATGGAATGGCAGATGGGGCAAGTGATTCACACAAGTCCTCCATCAACTCTCTGAAAGAACCAAGAACACATTCTGCTTTTCCTGATCTCATACCAAAAGTGGTTGGACATTTTACACTAAAAAAAAACAGGGTTCACAGGTTTAATTATGGACATAAGGCCTTTAGGAGTAGATTGGAGAAGTGGAATCATGCTGGTGATGTGTGACAGAAAGAAAGCAGTTATGGGATGAGAATTTGCCAAATGGGCTGATAAAAATTAGAAGCACTGGAAAAGGAGAGAAAAAAAGGGGACATGTTTGACTACAGAGCACCTTTTTAGGCAGTATGGAAAAGAATGCCCCAAATGAATGACCAAGGAAAGATAAATTGCTGTCAACTTATGTTAAAAAAAAAAAAAAAAAAAAATCAGATCCAAAGGCAATAGATGCCAACAGGCACCTTTTCATTAATGTTAATGGGTGCCAAATGGGATCCAGAAACTTTAAACAGTATATTTATAGTGTTGTTGGTCCCTGGAATAAAGAACTATTTACACAGTTGTGAATAATTATATGAGCTTGACCTTTCAAAATAGTATAAAAAAAAACAGTCCTTTTATCATCCACCACATTTATGCCAGTTCTTAAGTGACGTTGTAGCGCTGGGTGATACGTTATATAGTCCCAAACTAAAATTTGACAATTAACCTTTCAAAGGAGCTCTGTAAGGAGAAGTCCCACAGGAATGAAATGTGAACAATCTATTATGATTTCCTTCATCTGGTTAGTTTGGGATGTAGAAATCCAGGTTAACTCATTGATGCCAAAGCAACAACTGCTGTTCCACATTTTTATTTTGCTTTAAAGCTACAGTGGTTCCTTATCATCACATACTGCTACAAGAAGGCATAGATTCATAACAATATTTCATCTTTAGAGGATGATGTGAAACAAATTCTCGGCATGCTGTCTCTAAAAAAGATAAATTATTTCCATTTCCAAAATACTCAGGTAAGCTAGAATAGTGAGGATATTGTCCCTGTCTAAGGAACCAGAATTTCTTTTTCTTATATATCTCAAACATCAACAATTGATCAAACATCAAACATTAGAAATCCAAACTGAGCCTAAGACTTCTGGGTATAAGGTAGTATATAAAAGAATTTGTTAGCTGATAATGAAGATAAACCTTAAGGCCTTATAATTTGTGGTTATCCCCTGTTCTATATAATATTCCATATTTTCCCCCACCACAGCTCGCAAACCCAAATGTAGAAATGCTTCCAGTTTCATGTCTGATAGAGATTTCACCTCCTGCACTGCTTCAGCTGATCTTTTCCTGCAATGTTCTCTGTATTTATTGACGAATGGGGACATCAAGTAGAGGAAATCTGCTGGAAGCATTGTCATTTTTCATCCATCTCCCCCTCCTTCCTCTTCATGTCCTGGAAGTAATAACAGGTATTATGGTGTGGTGAACCAAGGGTATACCCCAGTGTGCAGTTCAGTGAGCAGCTGAGATGCAATAACAGGTTTCCACAGCAGGAAGGAGTCATACCAGCCCTCTGTATTTCATTTCTGTCTATGTCTGCTGAAACAATTCAAATCAATAATGCAACAAATTAACTTTTTTTTTTTTTTTTTTCCCCCCAGGTTTCTTTTCTGCCACCTTAGTGAGTTCAACGAGGCAAACAAATTATTCCATGATCACAAGTACTGGCATAAAGTAAAGAGGAGGAAGAGGAGACAGCGAGGTAAACAGAGAGTCAACCTGCTAGGTGGGCTCAGCCACAGAACAGCTAAATTCTCCAATACCTTCACCCTTCAGTCCATGCTCAAGACCTAAGCTGCACAGTTGCAGTGGTTACTGTAGGGTTAAAACATCTAACAGAAGAATAAGAGGCAAGATCTGTAGAACAGGGTGTAAAACCACCTCAAATCAAACCAAAAGGTCCACAGAAAAAAAATGAATTTTGTTTCCTCCTCCTATCTTTTCTCTTTGTTTCCTTTTTTTAAAATTATTTTTATTTTTAATTCACATTCTATATCAAAGGTATAAAGTCTCAGCTGGAACCTGAAACCAAATCTGAAACACAATAACAGTCACAGTTAGCTTGAGGGAAGTGTGAGAAACAAGAAAAAAAATCACTCTTTCTGACAAGTATGGATTCACAAATCAATGGAGACAGGAAAGAAAGCAGCACCGGTCTCACTTTGGAAATCTGTGCTGTGGTTTGACAACAGGGGGACTGGCTCATCATTTAGCTGTTCCTGGAGCTGCAGCAAGCTCTGAAGGACCAGAGAAACACTAGATCTGTGAAATGACACTGCACATTAATTTGAGAAAAACAAGCAACTGCTAAGAACCTTCTAGTTGCAAATCCAATGTACAGGAATCCCCAGCAGTTCTCACTAAGGAAGCATGAGACAGGTATTCACAGGGTCTTCCCCAGCACTTACACTCTGACAAAAGCAGCAACTCTTAAAATTGCTTTGGGGGATGTACCAGCACAGAGTGACAGCTGATCTCTGAAAAAGAGATCAAAAAAAAAGTATAACTTTCTGCTGCTGGATACCACTTCTGAGTGTGTTTGCAGTGAAGGTCACCATCTACCTACTTTGTCCCATCAAGTCCCTGGTTTTAAGGGCACTAAAATCAGAGTTAGTCTTTGTTAGGAGACCTTGGTGTCTGAAGTTATTGCAAAAACACAATCCTGAGTTTTTTTTGTAAAAACATTATTTTACCACTGAATGCAACAAGAGCTTTGCCAAGGTCTCCATTGAGACCCTCAGTCTCAGACTGTACATGAAGAAAAGGGAGCAAACTGGCCCCATGTCTACCTCAGAAGAACAAGACAAGTCATATTTACAGCTGTGAGTAAACTTCATGTGTGCTCTGTGTCTATCCTCAGCTGTAAGGTAAGCTGAGCAAATCGATCTGTGGGAAGAGAGAGGAGAGAAATATGTGTTTTGTTTTGTTTTGTTTTGTTTTATTTTGTTTTGTTTTGTTTTGTTTTGGTTTGGTTTGGCTTGGTTTGGTTTTCTTAATAAATTTCTAATATTGGTAAATGAAAAGAAGACTTACTAATAGCAGCACAACTGTCATTCTGCAAATATGGGCCTGTCCATCAGAGGAGTAAAATGAAGATTCTTCAATGTAATTTGAGAATAAGATAAAAATGCAGTTTAATATATTTGCAATTATAATGGTAGAAACCTTTTAGGTAAACTTAAGATTGCAGAGAGTTACTATGTTACTATCACAATTTCTGATAGCCTGAGAGAGAGCCTGAGAATTCACACAGACATGGCCTCAAATCTTGGTGAGTTTCCAGAGGTTTTTGATTGCCCCATCAACCCTCAACAACTCTTCTGAAAAGTATAAATCAATAAGAATAGAAGAATCAATCAGTTTAAACTCAAAATTGCCCAGCCATATTCCATACGTCCATCTCAATTTTATCATTGGCAAAATATCTGAAAAGTGATGACTGTATGCAACTGAGACAAACATCAAATGGAAGTGCTGGGAAATATTTCTGCATGAGACAGAATTCTGTTCTGAACCATGAGGTGGTACTTAGAAGAGAAAGGTAAATATGTCTTAACTTTATCTTTTTGTCTTTAACAGACTCGGATGTTAATATAAAGTATAACTAGCCTGGGCACTTCTTTCTTTTCTCTAAAGACAAGAGCAATAAACTTAATGATCTTTACAAAGTGCTCCCAATACCTCAAAGAGATAAACAAATCTACAATTACAACAGCAACAATATTAAAGAAACAAAAAAGATTCTACTTCTCTCTCCTGGGGCTTGAGGAGTCAGGCAATAAATGACAATTTACTTCTGAAAAAGGAGTCTTATGAAAAGGTTGATAACTAAACATGTGGCTAATTTATATCAGCCACAACTCAATGGGTGTTCACTATTGTGTAGTTATATACAAATATGCACATATCTTGAGTATTGCTCAAACTGTAGGAGATTAAAAAAAAAAAAGTAAAACTACCTTCCTTCTAGGTAAATCTTCTTTTCCCACCACTAAGCAAAGCAAAAAACTGTGCCACATTTCAGGTTTTGGAGCCCTCTGCAATCACAGCTGAAGCAGTAGCTTGAAGGCAGAGGAGCCCATTGTACGGCTTTGCCAAGAATTATCTTGGTTTGGGACCAAAGCGAAACACAGACACAAGGAAATCACGCACTGGTTTGCTTTAAAGCTCACATAGCAGTTTATGGCAGCAGAAAGCCAAATGTTTATAATTCAAGGCACCAGCTCTGTGCCTGATGAGATGAAAATTTCACGTTGGGTAAATGCTTTAATTAGACAATTTGGTTTTATATCTACTTTATGGAGCATCCAGCAAGAGATAGCTCATACCCTCAATGCAAGCTGCCACATAAACCAAAAAATCAGCATATTAGGAAAATTCACCTTGACACTTGAGGTAGTTCTTCTAATCAGAGTAGGAAATCCTGCCAGAACGGTTGTAAAGGTGACCAGTGTGGAGATGACAAGTAGGTCAGGTTGTAATTGTGTAATATGTTGGAATGATACTGCTTTACACCGGTTGGGAAACTTTCTTTTCTTGCTGTAGACTAAACTTTTCTTTTCTTTTCTTTTCCCTTGGGTAACTTGATATATACTTAAAGATACAGGTCTGCTGACTGAGATGGGGAGATTCCCTGACTTCCAGCAGTGTCTACTTGAAATCAACAATTAGATTTTTCGGTTTGGTTAGAAGACATTAGCGTGATAATATCTCCATGAAGTAAACACAGGGGAGACTGTTACTCACACTTGTTTCAGTTGATTAGAAAAACCCTTAGACATATTTTAAACGCTTTTAGCAATAACAAATGGTTGGAGCAGACACTCTGGTGAAAGCCTGTCACCTGCTCTTTGCTACACTTTCTGCTTCAGTGATAAATATAAATTAGCACCCAATTGCACACAAGCATAATTTAAGAATTTTGACATTTCAGACTGTGGCTCTTTTTTCCTACATGAATCCACCATTTGAGTGTGAAAAAAAAAAATACATATTTCTTCTCTCCTCCACCTTGCTCTGGCTCACATCATACACTGTATAATGTATTGCCAGAATCTGGCTAATTTGAAAGGAGACATTAGGATAAACTCCCAAATGGCCTGGGGAATCTTACCTGCTGAGCTACTGGCAGTATTTACAGCCTAATGCTTTTGCCATCTAGGGTTTTAGCAGCTCTTTTAGCATCCCACAGTCATTCGTTCATTTCTTCTCACAAAATTCCCTGAGAGGTAAGTCACGTCCCTCAGTCAAAAAAGGAAATTACTAAGCTATTCAGTAAGATTACTTTTGAAAATGCATCTCCATTTTCTTGAAATAAATTAGGTCTGTTAAACCTTGTCCTCCTACTCAGAGGCAGTTCTAGACCTTTGTCCCCCTGAAGATCAAAAACCATTATCTGATTTCTATTATAAATGTAGCTATAGCCAGTTTATGCCCATTTGTTAAAATATTAACATTGCCTGGATTTCTTGCTTTGTGTCGCCTGGGTCATCATGCTCTCTTTGGCCAGGCTAAATAAACTAAGCACAAATGGTCTCTAGGAGATTATCTATCTCTTTTCCTGATCACTCCAGCAACAGGGAACAAAGCGCCTACGCTGTCTTTGGCTGCAAAATCTGAGTTTGCAGAGCGTTGGGATGGCACCTGCAGGGTCAGTAATCGCATGGCCCAGCAAGGAAACTCAGCAACGCAGGCAACAGTGGACTGGGCATTAGGGAAAGGCAGAGCACCCAAGTCACCATGCTCATACAGCTGCATCATGTGCTCTGATAATGAGTTCAGATTCAGAACAGCTTGTGTCTTTCTCTGCACCCATGGACAGCTAGGAAATAACTATACTTCTCTGTAACTATAATTCTCTGCAACCCAGTTTCTTAAGACCACAAAGTTCCCGTGATTATCTGTCTGCCCTCTTTGGTAGCCTCTTCTGCCTATCTTCAACCAAATTTGTCCCAGTCTAGAACGGACAATCCATTCTAAACATTTAATGATCTGGTAAATAAGAGATACTCCAAAATAATTCTATCTTTTTTTCTTTTTTCAAAACTATTTTAGTCAAACCATTAATATTGTCTGAATCATTGGTGGAAAAGCTCAAACACAGACCATGTTCCTCTTCCTAGTCAAGAAATACCATTATGTTATATACCCTACAAATACATAAATTTCAGGCCTGGGCACCTTGCAATGTAAATTAAACCAATCACAGCTTCATAATACACAAATGTCTCAATTTATTCTATTTTTAGTTACAACCAGAACTTGCAGATCCTGCTGGATGAGATTAAATTGAGAGAAAGAAATGCAAAAATTCTGTGAAGAGTTTTGCAAAAAAAAAAAAAAAATTTTTAAATTCTGAGACTTTGAAACAAAACCAGAATAGGCTAGGGGGGGAAAAAAAAAAAAAAAAATCTAGTCCAGTTCAATGTTGCAAGGAAATCTCCAAAAGGCATTAATTCTACTTCTGTGTTATTATCCTCAAAATACATTGCTGCAATCTGGACATATAAAAAGTTCTTCAGGAAGCTTGGAGAGTAACATGTTGACAAAGAAATGTATGTTATTAATTTGAGCTGTTAGGTCACCCGCAGGACAGTGATAGAAAACAACCTGGCTAATTTAGCTGATAAAGAAGCTAGTGGTTCAGACTGTAGGCAGAGCAGGAAGGGAAGAAAAGAATCACTAATGTAATAAAGAAGGACAGAAAATGAATATCAGGTTGAGAAGAAACATGTTTGTGGAATAGGTGTGTCAAGAAAGATAGCTGCATAGTTCATCTAAATGACAATATGAATGTTCTCTCCTCGGGCTCTTTCTTTCTCTGTCTTGTATATTTATTTTTTTCTGTTGTTCTTGCTTACAGCAACTTGCTGGAAGGAAAACAGTGTGAACCTATGATTACTATCTCACTAGTCTTTTAAGACTTCAGACTTCTCTGTCTCTCAAGGGACAAGAGAGAAAGGAAAAATAATCATTTTAGTGAATGTGGTAGCATGGCAAAAAAAAAATGTAACACAGGGATTAATGTCTGTGGTTTTCTTTCAACCCTTGTTAATAGGTGGTTTAAAAGGTGCAAGGCGTTATCTATGGGGCTGCAGAAAGCCAAGTTATGTGCTTGAGATATTCCCAGTTGATTACTGCTTTCCTTATTTCCTCAATGACCTACCAACTGCCTAAGGAATCTTATATATCTTACTTCAGCCTTATCAGCCTGTGCTCTGATGCTTTTTTAGTCAGAGCTAACAACAGAGAGTGAAACTGAGGGGAGAAAATATAAGGGAAATCTTTCAGAGCTTCCGTTCAAGGAAAAAGCATGCAGAAACATGGCAACACGGAGGATCAGCCTGGGGAATTGTGAAGCCTCTCAGGACTAGAAGGAAGCAATGCCTGGGTCCAGCATAAACTGGTGCCGATGGTTACCATCTTTGTTTCAAAAAAGAAAAAAAAAAGTGAGTTTTTGTAAGCTTTTAATTCTTCTTGGCAAAGCTGATCTAATTAGGATGTTCTGAATGAAAGCTCTTTCCTACCCTGCCACTATCAGAGCTAGGTGTAAGCAGTGCACAAGCAAGAAGACTAGGATGGGGATACAGCAAATAACATGCAGGATTTATTAGGGGACTCTTACTCTGAAAGTCAATTAGACAAGAGGACCATTTGGGGGAGGGTGACGGTAGGCAGCTGAACCTGGAAGAGGTTCAGTAGCAATCCAACATGCTGCAAAATGTGATTTTTGATGGGCAATAGAAATCCTGCATATTTTTAGCCACATCTTGGAACCTGCAAACAATTTTCAATTCCGTTAATAAGGAACTGAAAATTCAGCTTATAAATCAAAAGACATGAGGATTTAAAAAAAATGCTGACCAAACACTCTTAACACTTAAACAGAATGAGCAGATTAACTCCTTTTGAAATCTCATCCCCAAAGCCAATGAGAGTGTTCAATCTACCCCTCAAGTCCAATATAAGTTTATGTCAGGATGGACATATCGTTCTGCCCATTTTTAAACGACTCAAGGCATAAAATTCAATATTACTCTATAGTCTTATCAACTTTCTTCTTAGAAACATTTTCTTCATCTTCAGCTCACGTCTAACTATCCTACCGTCACTTCTAACTCTTTTCTGGTGTGTGGGAACAAGAAATATTTGAAAACCATCAGCAGACTTTCCTGCTACATGTTAGCACTGTTGCAAAAAAAAGCTGCCCACTTGGCTGAAAAAGTAGAGACAAAAACAGTTTCAGTTCAGCATGACACAATAAAAAAGGCAAAGTGGAAAGAGATAAAGAGAGAAGGCAATGTAAAAATGTAAAATTTGTGTATATTTGGAATTCTATTTCTTTACACTCTCTTGGATTAGTTAGAAGGTCATGGAAATCTTCCCCAGTAATTTTTTAAGATGGCCAGAAGATTTTGTAAAAATATTTCTTCCTGATTCTAAACCATTGTTCCTAGAATTGCTCTTTCTTGTGCTATTTCTTTCCCCTCCTCTCTCTTTCTTTTTGGTTCTTACCAAAGAAGATAAAACACAAGATCTGAGTGGGTTTAAAACGTCTGCATTACATGCCTGCTGGGAAGTGGTAACCTTACATTGAAAAGATTACATTTACAACTTGGAACCAAAAGAAAAACAGCCCAATGGGACAGGCTGGCTTCAGCATATTAGGGAGGGGAAAAAGGGAAACATCTTAAAAATTGCAAGTGTGTGAATGCCTGCTAGCACTCAAGCTTTAGTGACTGCAGCAGCAGCCGTGTGCCATGAGCCTCTGTCTGCAACCCAGCAGAGATGGTAAAGCCGCTGCACCCTGCAAAGCGTGCGAGTTTTCACCCTGCAGCGTGGTCCCATGTGTGCGACAGTCACAGTCTATCCAGTGGGCTTGGATAAACCAACGCGCTAACCAAAACAAACATGTCAGTGACCACATCTGTAGGATGTGCCTGCTTGGATCAGATTTATAGTGACAGTGACAACAGAATTTGCTTCCAGTGCAGGGCAGGGGGCACCAACTAAATTTACCAGGTCAGATGAGAGTTTGTGTTCCATTCATCTCCCATTCCTGCCAACCGAGGCAGTACAAGGCACATACTCCCTAAGGTGCAACACTATTGAAGACAGCCTGGGAACACAGAAGATGACTAAGCTCAAACTACCTTAAGAAAAGTGGAAATTATGCTATGGTCCTAGATGTGTGGGTCATGCAGGACAATATGACTCCCTTCCAAGCATATATTTCCAAGCAAAGGTTTAGAGAAGAGCAAGAAAGATTACTGGAAGTATGGAAGGTGTTCTAGATGAGGAGACGCTATGGAAACAGGGAACATCAAGAGTGTGGCCAGAGGCTGGTTGTTCATCGCTCTACCAATACAAGAATTTGGGTACCTTCTTGTCCACACAATGTGTAGGATGCTGTATATATGCTGTAGATTCTCTATAGATAGATGGTAATACTTTATACACATTCAGAATAGACCAGCTAAGTTAATAACGGAGAATCCTCTGATGATTATTAAATATATAGAAATTACATGTTCTGATAGAAACCTCGAGTTTAAAATAACTGGCCTTTTGGGGAAAGTTGGGGGAAAGGCCACATATGCTTGTACCACTCTCAGTCTGTCCTAGACATTTTCTCATGACCCTGTTAGAGATGAGGCTATAAAGATATATATTGTTTTCAATCTGACCCACAGCATCTTTTCTTACATTTGAGGAGTGAGGGCACAAGCCAGGTATCTTCACTGCCCTGGGATTCACCTTCCCGGAGGAGGAGATGTTTGTGGGGCAGCAGTGAGGAACACTTGCTGCGGCATGGGACGTGCCAGGGGACATCTGACAACTGCCCCTGTTATATCCCCATCCTGCATCACAGCGAGCTCAGCCAAGAGGCGGCCCGGGCAGACTTCCCTGTCACTGGCAACCAGGCTCAGAGGCTTCTCGCTGTCATGTTTCTGGCTGGCGTGTGATCTCTGTCTCTGCTTTAAAAAATCAAATGACTTTTTAAAATGCAGTTTTGCAGCCCTAGTTCAGACCTGGCAAGAGGTAACCCCTGGGCTGGAGTGCAGAGCTGCTAGTGGATTGGGAAGCTGGGTGCTGGTTGAGATTCCCGCACAAGGCTTTTTCTCTCTGTTTTTCAGACTGTTGACAGCAAACAGTATCTGTCCTAATTCTGTTCCTAATTTGATTTTAGATGCCTGGCCAAAACACAGCAGGTTTTGTCAGTGCTGTGGGATTTTTCCATCTGGGAGACTGTGGTAACTCTGACTTTCTTCTGCATTTTCCTGGATATTATCTAAAAATGTAGGGAAAAAGAGGCGGAAAGAAAGACTTGAACATGCAGAAGAAGAACAGCAATTAGGTCCTTCAATTGCCTCCCTGCCTATCTTCTAGTATTAGCAATCCTTAGAGTGAGAGACAACCTGAGATACCTGAAACAAACATGAGACATTCTGCATTGTGTTTTTGGCTGAATTCTTCATTGTCTGAAGCTCCTGAAGAATTCATCTGGAACGGCAAGCCCTAAATCATCATTCATAATAAAGCATTGCTTAGAGAAAATGAAATAAATATACAAACGCAGGAGCATGCCGTTCTGTTCCTGCTGAGACGCAAATGCCAAAATCCAAAGCGCTGTAGTTAGATGCACTTCAATAACATAAAAAAGTGATGAACTCCCAGGTATTACTCAAAGAGATATAGTGTACCTTTGGATCACTGAGTAAACTGAAGATATTTCACAAGTGATGTCGGGCATGCTGCACAGGAGGCCAAGCTCCATAGAAATTCAGGTCTCTGATGCACATTTCCGAATGTCTTAGTGCCATGTTCGGCTTGGAGCTTTCCTAGCACCAAGTGCTCTTAGGAAAGATGCACCTTGAGCACTATGCATCCCCTGACTGGGATGCTTAAAGACAAAAAAATAACACAGTCGGAACAGTAGTCTGTAATTGCAGAGGGTCACCATCAGCCCCAGGTTGGCTCCTATGGACGGAAAGGCTACCGATCATCGAAGTGTGTGAACAAGAAATGTGAGGTAGGAGAGGTGCAGAATGGTCAAAATAAGGAACTAGAAAGCACAAATTCTTGATCTGTCACTCTCTGCCAACTTGCTTCATGGCTCCATGACTCAGTTTACCAGCTCTGAAAAGGAAACGTGAGTTGTTTCCCCTCACCTAAGGCACTTGTAAATCACCCTGAGGAGTTTTAAAACAGCAGCCGCAGTAGTTCAGAGCCTAAACTTTCAAAGTCGGGCATTCTTGTTGTTCACTCAGGAGCTGAATTTCCTGGCAGGCCGTGGATTCTCCGAGACTCTCCGTTAAACACATTTTGTCCCATGTTTTTGTGATGGGAGCCTTGTTTCCTACGCCCTCAAAGCCTGAGCATATGGTGTGATGCTCAGCAAGTCTGAAGATTAAGTGGTGGAGTCTGTGTTTGACACGCAGGGCCACTAATTGCTAAAGAGAACAAGCATCTAAACAGCCTTGACATTTCCCCGAATGCATCTGCAGATGCCGCGTCTCATTTCTCTTTTAAAGTTCCCAGGAGTTGCCTAGAGGCGGAGAAGAGGAGGCCCCTTTTCAGGTTTCTGACCTTGAGAGAAAAATGAAAAGAGACAGGCCAGATCCCCGCACCCCTGGGCGAAGGAGCTACACGAAGCCTTCGGCTGCAGACAGGGCACACGTGGGATGTCCTCAGTGCCCCAGAAAGGAATCCGGAGTCAAGAGTCAATCACTGTGGTGCATACACTTTTCTAGCAGGTAGCCTAACGAACGGCACATTCAAGGAATTTAAAGCACCTGTGATTTTACCTACAGGAAACCTTATTTTCTCTCTCCTCCATTCATTTCTGAGGCTCCTTTGGAAAAAGAGAAGCAGCTGGGTACTTGTGACTGATTTTGTAAAGCATGATATTCTTTTGAACTAAATAGTTTAAGCGGTAGGAAAATCAGCAACTTTTTAAACACAGCCCTGAGCCAGGAGTGCTTTTACTGAGATGGGTGAAGCAACAGGGCTGTGATAGATATTCACCCTCCCTTCCATTTCTCTCATCTGCAGAGCAGAGGGTGCAAGGTCGTCCAGCTTTGTCTCCAGGTGGCTGCTGCCCTCAGACACTTCCTCCTCTGGCCAACAGGAATCGA
This sequence comes from Nothocercus julius, assembly GCA_013398735.1. Lineage (NCBI taxonomy): Eukaryota > Metazoa > Chordata > Aves > Tinamiformes > Tinamidae > Nothocercus > Nothocercus julius. The sequence continues at coordinate 6,019,276 of VZSV01000018.1, read as the reverse complement.
TGATTGATCCAAGGGGTAAATCAGACCCACCAGGCTCTGAGTACAACAAAATTCTCTGTTAGACACCATGTAAAGACTGAACACTGAAATCTAGAATTTCCTGCAGTGGGAGACAAGAAAGTTTTACTTCACTCAAGGTTGCAACATGTATTCTTAAAGAATTTAACGCAAAAGGCGGTTTCCTAGGACCATCACATGGGGAAGAATGTAACACGTGACTTTTTCCATTAAAATGAGTTAAATGGCCCTATAATGCATATGGAAAGCATGGGAAGCATAGTCATTCCTTGGAAAAATAATCAACTATTTATACAAATAACAATATGAAGTCATTTACATTCAGACATGTAAGGAAAAAAGCAATTCACGCTTTTGAAAGTGGAAGGTGGCCATATTCATGTAAGCAGGATGAACGACACACTGTGATTATCTGCACTGAACCAGTAGGCTAAAATGAGATAGGAAGTACCTTCCTCCCCTCCCCACTGCCAGAGGCAGGAAAAAAAAAAAATCACATGATGGTTAATATAGAAATTGGCTTTCTAAAAGAAAGGCTATATTTCCCCCCATTTAATTGGTTTTGCTTTCACTTTATTTTCTATTTCCTTTTCTTGAATGAAGTGTCACAGGCAATGGAATAGGTACTTTAATATCAAAATTAACCTGAAATCTTACTTTAATCACACATGCCAGGATTTTCAGAACAGACACTGTAAATCTGTGTAGCATATTTTGGAACTTGCTAAGAAAGAAATGTCTTGAATATGCAGACTTGAAAGCTTTTCATGAGGATCTTTTCTTTCTTTTTTTTTTTTTTCTTTTTTTTTTTTAATACAAATTTGAGCTTCAGATATTCCTTAGATCAGCTTTCCTTAGTGTGCTATGCCTGTTCCCATGTCCCACAAATCAATTTCATGGCAGAAAAGCGCTGTCATTTCCACCTCAATCACAAGAGATGCTGTGGACACCACTGAGACCTTGAGCATTTATGTGCAAGACAGAGTCAAGGGAGTGGCAGCTCAGCTGATCTGCCAGCTTTCAAAATGCATTTGGGGATGGAATTGATAAAAAAATAAAAAATAAAAATATAAAGCAAACCTACTGATAAAAGTGTAACTCAGAGATTTGATAGGATCCAGGAAAAAGCACTGCAGAGTGCTGATTGCAAAGTGATAGACAGAGGTTTCCATTTCACGCATTGTCATTCAAATCTTGCAGTCCCAGTTCCACAGTGTCAGGAGAGCTCCTTCATACAAAGAAAGATTAAAAAAAAAAAAAGAGCAAAAGAAGAGAAATAACTACACAGCCCAGGATTTGAAACATGGAGATAAGAGGGGGTGATTGTTTAAGTGCTGAGCAATTTGCAGCACAGACAGAATTTCCGTTCACAAACTGAACCCTGGCACTCCTGAAGATGAAGACAAAAAGCAAGATAAAAGCAGAAAGACTGCTTTGGCACAACTTGATGAAAAGGTCCATGTGCAGGTATAATTGACACAGACTTAGTCTCCCGAGTACAAATGCCAAGAAACTCATAGAACTGTCAATAATCAGAGAATCTTCTTATAACTCCACCTGATCTTCTGAGATGGTTGCCTGTATCTTGTGAAGAGTTGGAGTCCTTCAGTGAAGAGGATGAAGGGGTAATGACGACCTCTATAGTTCTGCTTTTCAGTGTCTTTATAGGAGCACATTGAATGGGAAAAATTCTATTTTAGTGTACTCACACAGGCTCTAGAGCATCCACCAGAGCTGAAATCCTCCAAAAAGCCATTGTGAGCCTCACCTTGAATGGAGGCCAAAGTCTATAATATGAGCAAGTGTCATAAAGGCTTGAGGTTGGGGNGACGGGACAGACTCTGAGGCTTGCCATAGGAAGCACAGAGAAAATGTGAGCAAGGAAGGAATGCAAAGCAAAGCACTCTGTTAGCAAAAGCAGGAGGAAGAACTGCTACACCTCTAAGATCGAGATTTATCCCATTCTTCCATGCAATTATTTGTAAAAAATGTCAAAAATACAGAAGGCCATGAGACAGTTGGAGGTTAAAAGGCTAGATAGCAATACAGATGTCAAAGCCAATGAGATATGGAAGAAAGAACAAATGCTAGGACAGTAGGCAGAGTGAAGGATGCCTGAAGTCACTATTCACTTGTTTGGGTTCTGATTTCTGCTTTTCAGTTCAGGCAGTAAGATGCAGCATTCATGTATATCTTATTCCCCTAAAGCACCCCAGACATTCTACTGTTATAATCTTAAAAACACATCATAAAAATGGTGATAATTCACAAAACACTCATACCAGACTTAATTTCATTTCAAGACATCAACTGAAGTGGAATAGAAAACCTTCATTTTCTTAGCAAAACTTTGCACCTCATAAAGGTTTTATCTGTTGCTATGGCAAAGGCTTTACCCAAAGGAGTTACCTGTAGAACATAAAAAGAAGGAGGAATATTTCAGTTCCTTTCACATACAGACTTTCATACCCCACACATTTTAATTTAATCATATGTTCCCTTCATCCTTTAGAGAGATTCTTTTATTCTTGAATAAACTGCATGTCTACCTCAGTAGTATGGATCCATTCTTATCCTCTTCTCCTCCTGTATATCAAAATCTACTTTTAATTATAGAATATCAGCTATTTTTCTTTGATGGATTTCAAGTGTGTATTCAAAATTGAAAGAGAAATAGAGCAACTGCCATGGTATTTTCATACGTAGAGAGATGACCTTTTTAATATGATTTCATGGAAACAATGGAATTACATTCATCAGGTTGTACAACTTGCTGCTGCTTTTTTCAGACATTCCACTTCCAATTCACAATGACATTTGATAGGAGATGCAAAAATGTCTGTATTTTTTTCAGCCACTTCACCTGAGAAAAAATTTCCTCTTTCCATCCTATTCTGTTTCTTTCTACAATGTTATGTTGTTCACTCATTTGGACTTCCTTCAATTTGCTTATTAAATATGTAAGATCTTCATTATACAACCAGGAACTGAATAATGTAAGATTAACACAAAGCCCTTGTGAGAGATTTTTTAACATTATTAATATTAATGGTATGTGAAGCTCATATATTTTTGTACTTTGCAAACTCAAATGTCAATAGAGTGGATAAATTGTACTTCTCTACCTTGTCTTCTTTGTCTTCTTCAAAGAAAGGTTGACATTCAACTTAACTAAAAGTAAAACTTCACACACTTCCAGCTAAGTTCCCTTTTTACAGTCCAAGTTAAATCCCAAGGAGTCATGGTAATAATGGACAGCCTTGCCTGGCCATTGATGCAAGAAAAAGGATAATCTGAGGAAACACGTAAGAAGAATAGTGATTTTTTTTCTTTGTGTTGACTCATGTAACCCATTAAATCACACAGGTCTTGGTCCAGTAAAACAATTCACTAATGACCTAATGATAAACGTGGCAACATCTAACTACTAGGAAACTCGACTTAAACTCTTTGCACAGAATTCAAGGAGAATTAGGTCTGAATGGTACACAAAACAGACAGTATGTTGAGGAGGAGCTGCTTAGACCTAATTAGTAGGCAATATAATGAAAAAGGTATTTTTCATCCTTTTCCTTTCAGATGCAAGTCTGAAACTGTCACCTCTCAACACACTCTTTTCAAAGCTATCTGGAGGAGAAGGTATTTTGTACTTGATCTGCACATACAGCGACTCAGCAGATAAGAGTTCACTCAAATAGTGGCTTCAGTCGTCTTCTACAACTGTTGTAACTCAAACCCTCATCTCAGAGCAGTTCTACAGGGAAACATTCTGACAATTTCTGTGTTATCTCTCCATTTTGCCCACCTCCACTTCAGATTTTTTTTCTAGCAGCACTTGCCTCCTGGCCATACATATTATAACAGAACTGCTGCATCTGTTGCTGAAAAGCAACAACAGAGAGCACTGAGGACTTGCTGAACTTGTTGCCCTTTGGCAAACCTTCCTCACCACGCTTGGGCTGCGACTTTTCATAGGAGAATGTCCTACAGACCAGACTGCCTTTATTGTCATTGTCCAAGCAACATTCTTGCTCCTTCTGAAAGGGCTCCTCTAGTCCCTTCTCCCAAGGCTGTTTTTGTATCATCAGATAAGATATAGAACCGATCTTTAAAACATCTTCTAAAAGCAGTATCAGAAATGACTACCTTTTTAATAGGCTTGCAAAATCCTTCTTCTCAATTCCTGTTTCATTACCAATTAATAGGCACATTTTTCCTTCACAAGAAGACAGTTTCAAAAAGGGGAGGTAAGCCTACAGTCTGCTACCTGTATCAGATTCTAAGGAGAAAAGAGATATGGAACTGCATGAGACAGAGGTAGAAATAGGAATAGACGAGGCTTCTGCTTACCTCAGATTTTGTAAATAGGAAATTGCCACCTTACTTCTTCAATACTTTAAAAGAAAGCGGCAATACTGTTCTAGTCTCTGGAGGAGTCACTCTATAGTCACACGTTATTCTTTGAGATTGGTAATAAAATCCATGAACGTTCAAATTTCTATTTAAAGTCCAGAGTCCAACAAGAGAGAATGAAAGTTTGCTATAATCATGTTGAATGTATGCCACCAAAGCTGTAAAAGAATAAAAGTACTTTGCAGTATTATAGAGCTAATCCTAAACTTGTCAAATAGGTCAGGATGCTACACAATTCTCTCCACTTTTCACTGATACCGAGTGACAGCTTGTGCATAGCTTTTAAATTCAGAAATGACCATGGCGATCATCTATTCAGATATCTTGTTTAACACAGGACAGACAATTCTTCCAAGTTAAATGCTTTTAAATATATGGATTTTTTTTTCTATCTTTTTTTCTTCCTGCACCTTTTCTGCTTCTTATAAACGGCAGTGGCTGGAACCAAAAAGTTTAAAATAATGAAGAATATTAAAAAAAAAGAAATTAAACCTGGAAAAAAATGTGGCATAACTGTAAAAAAGACACACCAAGCACCGAGGTTGCAAGATAAGAGCTTATTCCCATTTTATCTTCAGCTAGGTTTCAAACTGAGGACACTCTCGAAATTTTGAGGCACTGATCCAAAGTAAAATAGACTCAAAAATTGATTTAGTTTGACTGTACACTGTGAAACATACTGTGAAAGATGTAACTGATGTTCATGACCCCAAAGGAAAACCTCCAGATATCGGGTGGCTCTGGCCTAAGCTTGGAGTCAGTAAACAGTGAAAGGGTTTTTTCCTTCTGTGATGGCTATAAAAGCCTTACGTTTGCATATACAAGTAAATTAAGCTGTGTTCTGGGAATGATGTAATGAAAATGAAATCAATCAGGTTTATAAGCATCTTGTGACCTTTATCCATTTCCCTAGAAGAGAAATAAAATTAAGACAATTGTACCTTGGTTTCCACAGTGTTGCCTGGGTTTTTGATAGAAATCTGACTGTGAAATGATACCGACAGCAATGTAACAAGAAAACCCATTTATCACTGTGACAGGTGCTTGGTTTTATATGAGTTTAAATTACCAGTGATGGAGTAAGGTTGTCTTTCTCTCATCTCAACCTCATAACCAATGTTTAGACTCACCTGAAGTTTCCATTTCATAGTAATCAAGTTACATAGAGTCAAATTTTTATTCATGAATTCAAGGAGGTTAAGACTTGAGATTCATTAATGTGACATTGTCAGCAACTGTGAGTTGGCATAGAATAGGGTGGTAATTGGTAAATCTGAATGCTGGGTGGTTAATGGCTGTTTATTAGCCTCTAATACATTCTGCGTTATTTAGCTTTACAAGATTTGACACTAGATGCTTCTACTGAGTTGCAATACCCTGGCAGGTCACCTTTCTTTCACAACGCTGGATGTGTGCCAGAGCTTGACTGTGCCACTTTGGAAAAGAAATAAAAATCACCCCTCCTTCTTATGCCTATTGCCATGTAGCACTGGGGCTGTTGTCTTCTCCTGTTCAGAGACTTGGGGATGTAAGAAGCACTACCACCCTGCAATGGGAGGCATCATTTATGGTCCAAAAGGTACCAGTCAGCATCCATTCTTTCCTCTTTATGTCTCTATTGAGGTCATTCTGTGTAAGCTGAATTTCATTTGTGCCAGATCAGAATTAATGTTTATTCCTTTCTTAGGAACACCAGTCAAGTGAATGGTTGAGTTCTTTTACCTAAGGAAAAGAACAAAACCAAAAGAAACAAAAACATGTTTAAGATTAGTCTGGAACTTGTAGTTTTCCCTTTCAAAAGCAATTTCTTCTAATTTACTTTTGAAGCACAAAATTTTGCAAGGCTTTAGTCTGCAGTAGCAATATCCTTTTTTTCACATCTCACTTTGGCAGTAAAATGGATTGCTAATATGGAAGTCTACAAGAATAAGTCATATTTACACTGCAGTACTCGGCTAAGGACAGAGGCGTATGGCAAGGTCAGGCAGGATTCAGCTGAATCATCAGGTCTGTCACTGGCTATCAAAGTCCTGTCAACAGTTACCACCTTGTATAATTCCTTCCATAAATGTGTTATGCTCTGTGCTTATCTAGACTTACGTAGGCAGGTTTCTTATCATTCGGCATAGGATACCCTAACATAGCTCAAAAATGAATAGATTTTCTTCTGATTTCCAGTGTAAATTCATTTACACATCCTTTGTTCTTTGTCCACTTTGCCCTTTAACTCTATCTTGTTTCCTTCCTGGAGATTCTCTCTCCTGAGGAATCTATATGGTCTTGAGTTTATTAGGTTAAAAAAGAAAAGCTTTGTCATTCTCCTCTACAACAGGGACGCCAGTTCCCTGATTGTCCTTTCTGCACATTTTCCAATTTGAATTAAATCTTCCTGGACACAAGAGAGAAAAATATAATGTATAGGGATTAAAAATAAGTACTTTACAGGCTTTATATGGGTTTGTTAATACTTTGCTCTTTCTATTGCATATACCTTGTCTAAACCGTGGTAGAACAATTCTTGCTTTTTTTTGTAGTTTTTCCATAGTCATACTGTGATCGACCAGAACACCCAGGCTATTTTCCTTTTCTTCCATTGCTAAATATCAACATTTTGCAATGCTTTCATCATTTTTTACATTCATAAACTTCCATTTGCATTTCTGCAAGACCTCAAGGTCATTCAGTAACCTCCGTAGAGTATTCTGATCCTCTTCCTTTATTGACGTCCTGCCTCTGAAATTTCAGCAGAACTCCAAAGCATTCTTCGTCTTGCTAGTCATTAATTACTAGCATGACGGTATTAAGCAAGGTGCAGGAACGAGGTTCTCAGCTACTGAGCAACCCTCAGTCTAATATTTTTCCTTTATTATAGTCCAGTTTCTTATGAATTTTACATTTTTTCTGCTAACTCTAGTCTTTTCCACCTCAACTAACCATTTATCCTATAGTAGGATATGACAAACTTTACTTAACTTTACTTATGACAAACTTTAGCTCAACTAGATCGATGGAAGGCAGACTGCTGGGGAGTTTTTCTATGTTCTAGTGCTACTAAGACAGTTTTCTTCAAAACAGTATAGAAGTATTTGAGTTAAATGCAAAACAGTCAAAATCCCTTGCTTTTATGCTTTATTGCATATTCTGGACTCCTGCCTAGTTTCTCAAAAGGCCGCAAATATGCATCCTGGCCAAGGTTTTCATGCAGAATTCACAGCATTACAAGGCTTTGATAAAGAAGAACAAAATGCAGGCAATTCCAGCTCAATTTGTCTTTAATTTGGAGTAGGGGTTGTCCAAAATAACTCAAGTCACAACTCTGTGGGTGTATATCCTGAGCTAATGTTAACTGAAGGGCTTTCAAGGAAACTTTATAGTATTAAACTTGTACAAAGCTCAGAAGCCTTAGAGAAATTTAGTTTCTATACGCACTATAAACCCAGCTGTTCTTTATGAAGTGTATGTAACAAAGGTATTATGCATATAAATTAACATTTCAAAAACATGATCATATCTTGAAAATACGAAGTGAGACTGAGCCCATGAAAAGACACTGAAATCTTATTGAGAGGGGTTGGTTTTGCTCTTAAATTGCATGCCATCAAAACAACAACAGCAACAACAATAAAAAAAATCCAGGCTTAATAGGTTTCATATTGTGATGCAGTGTCATGCATATTAATCGCCATAATGAAACTTATCCCAAATAATTCACAAGCTGCATAAACAGCTTTGTAAAGTGATGCATTTAATTTTTTGGCAAGAACACATTGTTCAAATCTGTGACAATTAGAGCAAAACTGTGCCTTTGTACCATTTTCTTTGGACTGATTAATGCTCTTCTATCCAAATAACAGGTTTAATAGAATCTAAAGATAGACCTCAAGGAAACAGCATGCAATTCCTTCTTTTTTCTCAGTAAGCAATGGACCTAGAGAAGAGTGCTAGACCATATCAAAAACTCCCACACATCATGGGTTTTTGACCCCATCCAAAATTATCACAGCACTTTCTACTCATCCACATATACTGTAGGTTTAGACAATGATAGTGACACAGTTGCTTTCATCATAAACATCAGCATATGACCTGTAATGTTACTAGCAGTATGAGTGCAAGTAGAGAAGGTATGCTGCTAATGTAATCAGCAGAAGAAAAACACTGAAAAATTCTAAATCTTCCGCTATTTGCAGAATATAAAAACCAGCCTCTTATTAAAATCACAGCTAGGACAAAAAGCTCAAAGGTAAGCCCAGAAGTTTTCCAGGAGAAACTACAACAAGCTGTACAAAGCCTGGAGCAAATAAAGGTGTTTTTCAGATACTTTTTTCTGCAGTATGTGATCCTAATTAATAAGAGTTATTAGTATTATTGTTGTCATTCACATTACAATTGCTTCAAATTGCCACAATAAAGTAACAGCATCCTGCTGAGGTAAACTGTTTACACAAGAATAAAATATTGCTTTTACCCCAAAAGCTGATATCTAATGACTGAATTTAGTGGGACAAATTCTTAAGTAGGTGGTTTACTGAATGGCAATTGATTTAAACATGTCCTTAAAGTTAGCATGTACTAAGTGGGCTTTCTCTTATTAGGCTTTTTTTTTCCCCTTCCCTAAGCACTCTTTTGAGTTATAAATGTTTAAATGCTTCTGGAAATTATCTATTCTTACTGAATTATATACAGTATCTGGAAAAATGGGTGCATGGCTAGAGCCTCTAGAGACTATTATAATATAAATACTAAGGCTGCAGCCTAGACTTGCTCAGTTATGGTTCAGTTAATTTATGTAAGCCAAACAAGTCTTTTTAAACCAAAGTGGTAGGCCTTTATTATTAACCGCATATTTCCTCTTGATCATCAGAAACTGAATGAAAAAATATTTTCTTAACAAAGGTGTAATTTTGTGCAGCAGTTTGGTCTGTCCCTCTAAAGCCTAAGCTTAGAATCCAAGATCAAAACCTCACAACTTTTCGTCTCTCTCTTCCTCCTTGGCTTTCTAGACCCAACGGGTTGTAGTCCTTGCCCACTACGAAGAGTTATATTTGTTTCTTTGCCATCCTTACTCTTACACCCACTCTTATCCTGACTTTATTCAAGTGTAAAGTGTTTTTGTCACTGAAGCACACCTCACTCCGTGGGCTGTGCCAACACAGGTTTTCCCAAATCCATGTCGCACAAATTATAACGCTCACCTTCCATTTCTGCTAGACAAAGGAGACACCTTAGGCCATGATCTATCAAGGTGTTCAGGGAACCTGTGTGTTATAGACCTGGATAAGTCTATGACTTTTGCCTTCCTGTTTCCATCCTAGCACAAACTGGTTCAGTCTCCAGTATTTACATTACTTTGAAAATGGTAGTTGTAATCACAGTACAAACTCCAGTTTAGTCATTAAATATAAATACTTATATAGTGCAAATTCTAAATCTAACTACGTCATCATCAGGAGTTATGTTAGAGTCTTTGAGGATGTGATAGCTATTTGTTAACTGCAGTAAAGGGTGGGTTAAATTTAATGTGAAATCTGAGGCACTGGGGGCCTCTGTAATTTGCTGTAGCACTTGTTCCTTTGGGGAACTCATTCTGAACTAAACTTCAAAGTACTAATCATAAAAATATTACCATAAAACAGGATAAGACATACAAATCCCTCTTCAAAAAAAATAAATAAAACATCAGGTTTTATTTCTCTTCTCTAATTAACATGGCAACCTTTCTATTCCTTCCTGGAGCCTCCAGGGCAAATGATGTCAGGTGGTGACATGATGCAAACACCCTGGTGAAAAAGGGAGACAGTTGCTGTGTTCGAAGTGGGAGTTCCTTCTGAACAGTGTAAACTCCTCTGGCTTTGAGGAGCTTTTACAAATAAATCACTTACACATGCTGACAATATCTCACCTTTGGAGAAATTACAGTATGTATAATATGCAAAATCTACACAGTCACTGTACATTTTGATTTCTCCCCATTTGTAGAATTGCAAAAGATATAGAAGAATATAAAGAGAAAGATGGAGCACTGGCTACAGGCAGAGAAAACATTCAATAGTGAGAGCTTCATGTGGTAGGGTACACGCAGCCGAAGTTCTGATAACAGCGTTATGGGGGTGAAAATGAGCTACATTCCTCTTATCTACAAATCTACATCTGTGCAACTTAAGAAATAGGTGACTGATAAAATCATAGATGATTATATTGTCTGCACTGTAAGGAGGATTAGATAGTGGGATCAAAATAGGCTCTTCTGTCCTTAAAATCTACGATTATGCACTATACATCTTAAAAGCAGCAGAAGCTGAACAAGAGCTAACAAAAACAACTATCCACCTAAATATGAATCTTTATATCCACTTCCAGAACAAATGAATAAAGTCTATCCCCAGACTTGACCCCTCAGACAAGCCTCAGTTTTTTTCCTATTGATCAAAAGCTACAGAGGACGGCAACAAAAGAAGTGATCCTCAATACATTTTTTCTGCAGTTTCGTCAGATAGGCTTTAATGGTTATTTCCTCTGCTAGGAATAGAACCCCAGAATGGCTGAGGTTGGAAGGAACCTCCAGAGATCAGCCAATCCAGCCCCCCTGCCCCAGCAGGGACACCCAGAGCACGGGGCACAGGGCGGCAGCCAGGCGGCTTTGAAGATCTCCAGAGAAGGAGACTCCACCACCTCTCTGGGCAGCCTGTGCCAGGGCTCTGTCACCCTCACAGGAGAGAAGTTCTTCCTCATATGGGGACGAAACTTCCTGTGCTTCAATTTGTACTTGTTACCCCTTGCCCTGTCATTGGCCGTCTCCGAGAAGAGTCTGGCCCCATCTTCTCCACATCATCTCTTCAGTATTTTTACATATTGATAAGATGCCCTCTCAATCTTCTCCAGGCTAAACAGGCCCAGCTTGCTTAGTCTTTCCTTATAAAACTGAGGCCTGACTCCCTTAATCATCTACGTCGTTCAATGCTGGATCCTCTCTAGAAGGAGCCCAGAACTGCATATTCTATACCATATTCCATGTGTGGCCTCACCAGAGGGGAGGATCACCTCCTTCCACTTGCTGGCACCACTCCTCCTGATGCAGGCCAGGATCTCATGGGCCTTCCTGGACACAAGGGCACACTGCTGCCTCATGATTAACTGTTCTCCAGATCTTAAGTTAACCACAACTCCTCTCCAAAACAGCAACCACAGGCCTGTGTTTCCGCCTGGTTTCGAACCAGGGACCTTTCGCGTGTGAGGCGAACGTGATAACCACTACACTACGGAAACTTGCTTTTGAAGGGTTTTTTTTCCCTTGAGTTCACTTGTCATGAGATCATAGGAATTATCCTTAAATGCTCTTCTTTGCCAGAGTGGCAGCTGGAGTACATAGCAAATAGTCCAGCATTAGTAGACCATGCTGCCCATTAGAGACTTCTCTGAAACTTTCAAAACATGCCTCAGTAGGAGCATATGTAAACAGAAAACCTAGATATACTCATACTCTCGGGATACCTATGCTTTCTAGTTAGCATCCCCAGATGCCAATACTGCTCTAAGAAGGTTGGAGACTCCATACAGCAGAGCTTGTGGAGACTCCACAACCTCCACACGGGTTGGACAGTAGCGGATCAGTACAGCACATTCACAGCACAAGGCTGGTCAAAGAAGTCTAAGGTGCTGAATATCATGAACCTTCTCTGTTCACTCCCTTGGAAGCTTTGCCATCGGACCACTGGGTTCTGCTGGCATAGGGAGGGTCAGCTGAGGGTCAAGACCACCTAATTTGGGTACATCCCTGCCAACATATGCAAGGCAGCCTGAAGGAAGCACACAGCAAGGACAGGCTGAGGCCAGATCTTGCCGTGGAGGCAGGTCCTGTAACGGCCTGCAGTAATCTGCACAGATGGGTAATAATGAGTGTGCAAAATGACTGCTCCGTATTAGCTTATGACCTTCTTAGCTTGGGAACCATTACAGAAGGTAAGAGACTGTATCAACAGACAAGAAATATAATCATATTGGTGATAAGATAGTTGCTTTCTAGATATTATAAAGGGCAAAGCATCATTTGCTGTGCAAACTCCTAGGGCATAAATGATAGGATGGTAAAAATTTCTCAGACTTAGCCTCTCTCAAGTCATTGGTGAACAAAGAATATTTTTGCTTCTGTAAAAGAAATTCACAAAGAAAAAGTAATAATACCTGAAAGCATAGCTGGCTAAGGGGGGAGAGTACACTGAATAGGGGTAGGGGGTCCTTAAGTGAACATAATACACAAAGTGAAACAACACCAAACCCGTTCTGCACTGAAAAGGGTTTAGCCTCAAAGCACGTGTCAGAAACTGCTGATTCAATGTGCTTTTTTGCTAAAGACCAGAAGTTTGCAACTACATCACAAATTGTACACAACAACTAGCAAGTTGAGCTAGTTGAGCAGATGACAATGAAGAACAAAAGAAAAAAAAAATCTTAAGTGTGCAAATAACTAATGGTTCATGAATGGATCCCACACCAAATGTAAAAAACTAGCACCTTTGCAGATGCCATACAAGTCAGGTTATGCTATTACAAAGGTACCCCAGAGATTTTCATTTTATCCATTTGCAAATAACATCATAAAGCACCTTAGTGTAGCATTTTGAAAAATGTTTGATTTAGATGATAGTCATTAGAGTATCATCTAATTTGTTTTACAAATTAGAGAAATGCAGCCTAAAAAAGAACTTGAAACAGGATCTGCGTTTTCTTCTGATTTCATCAGAATTGTCAGTCTGCATAAAAGGATGATTTTCAGGAAAAACAACAGCACCAGCACACAGTAAATCATGTTATCATTCTGACTTTGATGGACTATTTAGGGAACATATGTTCATGATTGCCAAAATGCTTGTTTTAAGTGACCTGAAGTATTCTACATGAATTCATCGACAGAGCACAGACGGTAGTAGTGTGAATACTTTTTTTTTTCTTCAAAGAAAGAAGCTCTGGAACAGATTGTAAGTGACACTGGAACTTAATTCACATCCAAAGTGCTCTAGTTTGCTTAAAGAAATAGTACCATACATGTCACATCAGCTTCTTGCCATTATGCCACTCCGCAAACGCGTTACTGCCTGAACTGATGCAGAATTATCAAGCCCGTTGTACTGTCACCCAGGAAAACAGCTGCCTATAACTTAAACTGCTTGGAATTTTTCCAGTGACAAAAACAGTAAAAAAAATAATAATCAGCAGGTGCAAGTTCTTTGAATATTATATAGAGAAATGTGAACCATCATTTCATGCTAAAAATACAAGAATCTGGACACTTTTTGTTCTTCAGATTCAGAATAATCTTCTTCAAGCTTTTCCTCAAGCTTTTTCAGTGATATAGGTAAAGTGTAGTCCAACCACATACCCATATACAAGCCGAGCAATGCAGTCTGTGTGCAAAAGATGTCTTTTGCGGTACCGAGGAGGATTATCTAAATTAGCCTTTAACAAAGGCTAATAGGGAGACAGTGGAAGAGAGTGTAAGCTCTGACCATGATTATTTTGAAGACAGATCTACAAAAGGACTTTCAAATGAAACAAATAGACCACATGGCAAAGAAGTTCTGTTTTCTTCATCCATCTAACATGAAAAAATAAACGAACTTGCTTTTGTTATGAAATCAGGGATGTATTCGATGCCAGCTGGGTCTATTGAATATACGGGATCTATAAATATACCCACAATCAGATAAACCATTTATTCAGCCAGTCCCTGTTTCTGCTATGAAGGACCTTCAGGAAGATGTTGCTAATACAGTCACATAGAAAGTTTCAGCATTTTTCCAGCTGCTGTGTGATGCCTTGGAGACGTTTTACAGAGACTGAAATTTTGATGGTATTTATATGTCTTTTTATTCTAAAGAAAAGTAACATGCACAGTGCAAAATTGGGTGATGTCCTTTTTAATAGTTCATGGTTGCTTTGTGTTCTATCATAGGTAATGAGCAACATAAACAGCCCCCGTGTATTTCTACTTAGTTGAACACTCACAGTTATTTAAAACATCCACAATAGCATTTTCCCATTATTTTCTTAATATTAATTAGAGAACAGAGTGATAAAAATGAAAAATATGAAGACTTCACCTTTAATACTAAGTTATTCACACCTCAAAAAGGAAGGGAAAATGTAGAAAATAGTATGAAATGACTTTTCCCTTCTTATTGCTTTAAAACTAAAAAGTCTATTTCACTTATTTTATTTTAGCATTCCTTTGCAACTGGAGCAGAAGTCTGGAACACCCAATTAATGCCTCTTTGTCTCCCATATTAGAGAACTGAAGACACCATGACTGAAAGTAAGACTAAATCTGTTAGATTTACTAGGCTTTAACAAATAATCTCAGTGAAATTCCAAAAGCATCTGAAAACTGCAACCATCATTGCAAAAGCAGCAAGGAACATCCTGGCATAAAACAACAGTAACTGAAGAGATCAATAGATATTTGGCTGGATGATAAAGCAGCCAATGAAATAATTTGGACAGAATAATACAAGACACATTAAAATAGCCTTATTGATGCATGTCTGGATGCCAATACTGTCATTTACTATGCACCTAACTTTAAGCATTTTGATTCTGATCAATACACTCTGATTTCTGTAAAAGCGATTAAACCGCAGTGATATACGAGTACTCTTTATCAATGTTCAATATAATCTCTGATCCACCATTTCAATCAGCATTACCGAGGACATGATAGAGGTCCTTATTTTATCATTATTCAGTCTCAGAAAAGCCAAAGAGGACAGACAATAAATATTTGTTAAAAAGCACTCTGAAGGCTCACTGGAGTTATCTTTAATTTCCCCCTGAGAGAACTGGTTGTCCATGCCTTGGCCCAAAATAACAGAGTGAAATGGTGGCCCTCTACATATTTGTACACATGATGATGTGCCTGTATGCAAAATATGCCTATATATTATTAGGAGATCAGATGGCTGCCTAAACCCATAGTTAATATGCTCCATAGAATGAGAAATGGATTGTGTGGACTTGGTTGCTGCTGGTTGCAGTGAACAAAATGTCCTGATTTTTGCTCAAGGATTTGCCATTGTATGAGATCTAAATAAACCCCTGTAGCTTTTAACGACAGACTGTCTTTGCTTTAATAAAAGAGAGCTGCACACCAGCTGATTGCTTACTCTATTAACTTGTGCATCCTCATTGCTCATCACAGCAGTTTCTAAGGCCCTTTGCTAAATACAAATACATTTGTGAAGTCCTTAGGCTATTCAGGCACACTTAACCAAACAAAACTCTGCTGCTATCACACAGAACAACAAGCATTGTTTAGGCTTCTTGTCCCTGAAAATATCTGGTGGAACAAGTGTGCCTTGCAGAAAATCAAAGCAGAGCTACTGCGTGTGTTATTTAAATATTTATCAAGGACCATGGGCACATTTTGTGTGATAGAAAAACCTAACGGAACACAAGATCCTTGCCACAGGGAATGTATGGGCTCAGTACATATTGTGGTGTGTCACCGTGGATGGTAATTATTTTGCTCCCTATCTCTTCAATGCTTTATATGACATCCAGATACTGAATGCAGAGAGCCTTCCAGTGTTATCAGAGCTAAGGACGCTAGATACATTCAGAGAGGACTCTTCACATTAGTGCCTTACTTGCTGAATGCTATGCCTCAGAAATCCAGGGCAGTTATGAGACACTGAATGAGAATAGCTAGCAGTTAGACTATGCTAGTACTTGCCTTTTAATTAGCCTTTTCATGTGCCCAAGTGCTACTTTCTGGGTGTGAATTTACTTCACATTTATACTAGGAGGCACATAGCATCTCCTGGGTGGTCCTAGCATGCTAAAAGCAGCTTCCTTGGTGGCTGAAGTCATCCATCAGGTTGCCATTGAGAGGTCCTCTTGCCTGATGGGTGGCAGGACCTCAGCTGTGGATCCCACCAAGATGAGCACCGGTACGGAAATCTGCTTCACAGCAAGAGCAGGAATTGCATTAACAACCAGCCCAAACCTCTTGGCCAGTACACATATGTTGTGGAATACTTTTGGCATTGACACAGCGTGAGACTGACAGAATTGCCTTCTCTAGAGGTCACCTGAGCCTTGTCATCCTGTTAGGGTTGAAGTTGGTTGTGGTTACTGGTACTAATAGGTTACAAGATAAGATCACTCTGCAGAACAATGAAAACTTAGCAACTACACATCTCCACTCCAGGGACTTGAGAAGGAAAAAAAATAAAAGAAAAAAAAAAAGAAAAAAAAAGGTGGCAGGATATTTCAGAGAAGTTATAAAAAGGGAAAGAATTCAGGGTTAGTCAGACTACTGCTGTTTCTCATAAAATGGATTTTTAAAAAATCACTTCTAAAATTGGGATGTATTTCACATTGGGATATGGCTCCTAGTTGAGCTGAAAGGATAAGTCTGCAAGGTCAATATTTCTGGTTTCCATGCCCGGACTCAATAAAAGAGATAACTATAGTATTTGGAAACCTCATGTTATTACTTTGCTTAACTCATACATTTTATTTTTATTTGGTTGCTTGCGCTGTGATAGACCCTACCTTCACACATACAAAATGCTCTCCTAAGGAATTTTTCAGTGCCTTAGTGACAGGTCCCTGAACACTATGAGATGGGTAGGATTTATTGTACTTAGCACAAACAGCAGTTTTGGCAGTATCTGCCATGGGAGCACAAACAATATCTCATTATGAAAAAATATGCAGAGTGAAGAAAGTAAAGTTTCCGTGCACTGCCTCTCAAGTAAAACAGCCTGCGTGACCATATTTTGGATAATTTGTCTATGGTCACTCTCAGCTGTTGTGTTGCGAGGTTTAGGAACTACAGGTTTAGGGCTGGATTCGTAATAAGTTTAAACAAGATTTCAACTTTTCCACTGTGATATTGGGAATCAGAATATGTTTTCTTAGAGACTGAACTCCTATATAACCTGTAAGCAGGTGAACTTTGCTGTCCTAGACCTTTTCAGGACTAAGTCTAAACCTAAAAGAGCTGCATGGTCCTCAGTCTCTTGCTCTCAGCTGTTTGCAGTATATAAGAAAGGTCCTTGCAGTTCTTTTCAAACCTTTCTGGTACTATAGTTAAACAGCTCAAAAACAACCCCAAAATCAACACGTACACACATTAAAAAAAAAATAAAAAAAAATCACAGAACCACCTTAGTCATATGGACCCTGTGAAATTGTAAAACTATATGTGGGTTAGATACCTAATTACACCCCCATGGAGAGTTTGTTTCCTAATAGTTCAGTATGACATATTTGAACCATGCTTGGTAATATATATATATACTGCTCTCTGAAGAGTTGTAACATTAATATAATAGAAATGGAAAAAATTGCATCTTCTTCATCTTTGTCCCTCTGGTATTTCTTTCTTTTTTTTTTTTTCCTTCAATCTCTATGACAGATATTTGCTCCTTTCCAACATTATGTTTAGCATTTTCTTTGACCCCCCCAATGCCAAATTAAGATCTTGTTCTACACATCTGTACATCCAATGGTATTTCCAATTACAGTTTCTAAGAATTCACTCAGCAGCCAGTCACTGCTGGGAACTCTGTTCTGAGATCCCCATATGTTCTCAGGGCCCCATATTCAAAGTGGTTTCAGATGGTGCTCTTGGCTGAGAGTCTACATGTAAACATTATGGGAATTCCCTTCCATGAGAAAATAAATTTCCCAGCCAAAAAGAGGAAGTAAAAGATGTGAATTTTTCTCCATCCCTCCATTTTAATGCAGATATGAAATATTAATGTCCAAAAGGAAACAAAGGGGAAAAAAAAGTGCCCTAAACATAGAAATACTTAAATTGTAATGTAGTATTTGCTATCAAAATGGCTATCAAATCAGGGCTCAATTAAACAACTTAGAGAAACACCAAAAAAGTATACCTGAAAACTCATGACCTACATTTATGCTTAAATATGAACTTTTGCCAGAAGCTAGGATGAATTGATTTGCCCCAAAATGATGGGTCTAAGCACACACTTAATAGACTTTTCAATTAAGATATAATTTAACATCAGTAAAGATCTTAACTTTACCTAACATACTATTGGTTTTACATTTGAGAATTGGAGGATCAGAGCTAAAGATTGTCTATGTAAAGCCTTAAAAACACAAACTCAAAATAAATCACATGTATGATAGTTTAAAAATATCTAGTAATACGTCAAAATACCAAAGAAAAATAATTAATTTTGCTATCTTGGTTCTGTGATAGTTTTATGCATTAAACACAGCTGATTCTTGTTAGAAAACATTAGATAGTAGAGTGTTTTCTGAGCCTGAATAATGCAAGAGTTTGGGAAAAATATGCATGTTAGTTGATAATAGCTTCAAGAGCACATCCCTCTGCCTCTGCCCTTTTTTACCCTTTAAAGAGGATTAATCTTACTTTGTCTGGTGCTTAGTATCCAAAGACAATAATGTGCATAAAATTAAATAGGAATTACTTTAGATTTTTAAAAGAAAATTTGTTTGGGGAATAAATTTATAAAAATAAAGGCAACTGCCTGCCCTAGACAACAGTACAACCAAATCCAGACCTCACCACCACTTAAGTTTAACAAGACAAGGGTCAAAGCCCTGCTTTTACAAAGTTACTGCTTTCTCAAATTTGCAGGATGAATACTTAACAAAAAGGAGATACAGACTCTGGGATTTGTGCATGGATTTGAAAAAAAAATGTAAAGAAGTAAAGATTACTTTGAGTTAATGAGGATTCAGATCACCTACAATATACACTCATTCATGGAACTCAATATAATAGGTGAGGATGAGTAATATATGAGTGCTGCTTAAAATTCGAAGATCTTGGTAAGTGCTAGGCAATTAATGCTCACAAGGACACTGTATTGTAAGTCAACAGGTATAACTAGTTTCATTTTGAGAATTAACACAACATTTTTAATTTTAATCATTCTTGTCCACTTCAGGACTCTCCATGCTGTACACCTAGTTAAAAATGAATGGCATTGGATATGGAAATAAAATTATTATCCCTATCCCTATTGTACCAAGATATTAAATGCTTTGCTTCTAAGAGATTTGGGTTGCAAATAAGGTGACTTTGAACGCAAAAGAAATCTGAGCTTTTTTGGAAAGGAGTGACTGTTTCAAGATTTTCTTAAGCAAGCTTAAGTTTTGCAGAGAACTTGTCATTCCCCTTAATTGCTCACTCCAAGATGATTCAACATCTACCGAATTTATTAAAATTTTTAATTGATTTTGATGGGCTTTCAGAACACTTCCTCCACCCACTCACCCAGTAGGCAGCTGATGATGGTTGTGAGTGATCAGGAATGAACCGATGAAACTTTTCTATTTCTAGAGTTTTTCCATTCTAAGTGAAGGAATTAGTCATCTTTGCTCTTTCAGAAGATGAATTTTTGCAATATATTGGACATTTATCCAAATACATTTTCATTGTAATCATCTCAAACTGCACTTTTTATCACATCAATATTACTTTTTTATATATAACCTTCTCTGTGAAACTATAAAAAAACACTTTGACCTAAATATAAATACAGAGCAATGTATCTTTCTAAATTACATAGTGATAGGGAGCACACATATCCAAAATTGGTTCATATCTGGCTCTGCATGATAAGCAAAGATCAGACAAGGGGGTGAAAGAAGAAAAGAGGAAGCTCCAAAAGGTCTAATCACTACTCTTTCAGGGAGATTAAAATTTAAAAAAAAAAGAAAAAAAAGAAAAAAAAAAAAAGAAGAGCAAACTATGCTTTGAAAGTGTGAGTCACTGGAAAGTGTGCTTCTAAATTCCAGAGGTGTCACTGAAAATGTACAAAATTTAACAGTCCAATCCAGCTTCTAATGACATAAGGGCCAGCCTCTCTATTTGCTTAAGCAGGACCTGGATTTTCATTTCTCGGTTTAATTCCATGAACACATCCAGCCAAAGTCCGACACATTAGTTAAGTTTATAAATGCATCTCCAATCTAAATTTAGGGCCTGACAGAAAGCTCACAGAAGTCACAGTGAAAATATTTTTCAGCGAATCCAATTTTTGCTGGTGGAGGGAGTGTTAGGTGGCACGTAGTCTCTATTTGGATGGAAGGAAATGTAAACCCTGGACACCAGCTGGAACGAGCATCCTGTTGCTTGGTCATTCTGCCACGGGACACACTGGTTTCCAGATGCAGGTCATCGTGATAGGCTAAAAGTAAGTGTTTCCACCGCTCCTGGCCTCAGGCTTGAAATCTTGGCTGGTCGTTCCCATGATACTGTCTGCAAAAGGAATAATTGATTTGTGTCATCTTTAAAGGTTCTTCTGGTGCTTTCGTAAACCATGCAAATATAATAACAAACAAATAAGCAAGATCAGTCTTACACATAGGGCAGGCACTCCGCTCTCTGCTCTCCTCTGTCACCCACAGAGTTATAAGCTAAGCAGCCATTAAAGGTGCACATGTCCACTGGCTATTGCAATTATCATGCGAACAGAAAGATAACTCTGTTGGGGAAGGGTATATAATGTAGTGGTTAACTACAGAGAGATGGGTTTTGAGCTGAATCAAATTATTTAAAAATAATAAAAAATAAAATTCATTTTATTTTTGAAATCTGTAACCAAGAGGCACCAATTACTCAGTTTCAGAAAGACTCAGTTGAGTTCAGTAACATAAATGACAGCAACTCTGTCACAGTGCTTGCTTAAGATCCATGTATCTTAAAAGCTTTTTGAGTCTTGATAGAAGACCTGTTTGCAAATAGGAAAAACCAACAAATTACCCTTTGGTAGTTTGGGAAACTGAGGTGCATTTATTTTTGCCTGAGTTCATTAAGATCTTATTTTGCAGTGGCTCTGCCATGTTTTATTCTGCTGTCTCCCTGCTTAATTAAAAAGTATGACACATTTTTATTCTTACTACCTAGGAAAGTTCTTTTCAGCTGAATTACTGCAGTGTGGAAAAATGATCACCTTTGATAACAAACACGCAAATTCAGAAATTTATAACCTTTTTTTCTTGGAAAGCTAGTGCAATGGTGATTAAAAAATCATAAACAAGGATCCATATCAACAACAACAAAAAACTTTCTGGTCAATATATCCTCTGCCTAAATATTAATTTTGCAGATGGATGGGTAGTTATCTATATATATAAACAAAAACAATTTCTCCAAAACATAATGCATTCAAAATAATGAGAAAGAGGCCAGAATAATACAGCCACAAACAAACCTACTTCTTTATAGCATTTTCCTTTCTAAAGCACAGCCAACAAACAAGGTACCATTTTTCTTATTTTGCAGAGAAGGAAGCTGAGTCACAAATCAGTAGAATAGAGAAAAATTAAACAACAACAGTGTACCTAGAATCATATATATATCCACATTCCAAATTATACTTGCTTGGTAACTGCGAAAAAAGTATGACTATTGTCATACTAAGGAAGAAGAATCCGATGCACTGGAATAAGTCCAACATTAAATCTGGGGGAGGTGAAGTGAGGGAAGGAGGGGAGAGCTTTAAATAAAAGCAATGGTGGGATAGAGTTAGTGCTGCTGAGGGATGTCTCTGGTTCCCGTGCTAATGCAGCCTGCACTCAAATGTGCAAGCAGACTCTGGATCAAAGGACGTGTGGTCAATCACAGGAGAAATTAGTGAAGCTGCAGAGGCATCTGGAAAGAGCACGAGATACTGCTTGGCTCACAGGAAGAGGCAAGATTAATAAAATACATGCTGATGCCTTGCTAAATGGGCTTACAGTTTGTATGGGTTGACATACTGCTGTTTTAATATAATCTTATTGCCTGAAATTGGAGAAGTTTTAGTGTGCTTGTCTCTGTACGCACATACCATACTAAGTAATGCAAATTGCACCAGACCTCTTCACCAGAGCCTTACATTTTTTAATATACAAGAGTGGCAGAGATGGTGTTGCAGAATAAGTAACAGAATTTGCTTGTGCATACCACTAGAATGACTATATTGATTGGACGTAGCAGCCCACATATCTGAGGCCAAAAGAAGACCACATTATCTAACTCTGCTCTCTTTAATTCTGAGCAGAACCAAGGTGACCCAGCTGCTCGATTTTAGAGTACCACAGATTTGTAAAGCAGTGGTTCTCCCAAGCTCTCTTGAAATGTAGTTCAAAGGTCAGATTTAAATCAACTATACAGTAAAACCATGAAGTTAGAAAGTTTAAAAAGTAAAAGGTTTAGAGAGGCTGTAGGAGCTTTTATTCTTTCTTCTTCTTCTTTTTTTTTTTTTTTAAATGTAAATCAATACGCCAAATTCTACTTCTTTTAGAGAGATATAAATGCAAAGGATTAACTAAAGGTGTTACTTCTTGATAGCTTTTCAGTTTAGGAAGTTAAAGTTAAAAATAATGTTTTACTAATGGAGAATAATATTTTGTTTTGAAGTATCTTTTTTATGTGGTTATGAAGA
>VZSV01000018.1:5980171-5996393 GCA_013398735.1 Nothocercus julius | reverse complement strand
TTTTTTTTTTTTTTTTTTTTTTGGGAGGGGGGATTAATTTCTATTCCTCCTGGATGATGTTATTTTTAACTGTTCCTGTCAGTTCTTAAAAATATATATTTTATTAAAAATAAAGAAATAGTGAACTCTAATGGTGTTGTACAAATACAAGATATTATGAGAAAAAAATGGTTCTATCAGCAAGACACTGAAAGTGGCTGGAACATTTCACAAATGTGAAATAGTTTCTGTCTTGGAATAGTTAGTCAAGACACATCAGTTCTGCCAGAAGTCGAAATGAGAATTACAAAAAGTTAATTGAGTGACATGCTGGCAGTAAACTGGATAGAAATCTCAGTTTTGCCTTGGAGAATGGATTTTTTCCTTGGAATCCATCCATAAAAAATGCATATTTTTAGATGTTTTTCTTCTTTTTTTTTATTTACTTTCAAAAAAAATCCAACATTTTTGATGCATACTTTTGTTTATCAGCTCTTCTACAACCACCTCTATGGAAAGAAATTTGGACTTTGCTTATGTGAGAGGAACGGGTGTATCCTCTCTAGGCCTAACTGTATTTGGAAGATGAGTCAGAAAGATGGTTCTTATGGCCATAGTACATATTTGACAATCAAATGATAATAGATGTGCTTTTAATGTCATCTTGTTATATTAACTTCTTCTTTTGTGCTTATTTATTTGGCTCAAAACAAATGCATTCAAGCATCTACTGTTCCAGGCACAAAATCTTCCCTCCTCCCCCATCTGCATCAACCTTTTTACCTTATAGAGCAACAGTCAGCAATTACAGAGCTACCCAGCCTGGTGACCTGGGCAGAAACCAGGCTTTCAGTAAGGAACAGGCCCCCCCAGAAAAGCTGCAGAACCCCTTTTTCAGATAAAGCCATTTCACATGGAAAACAGAGATGAGATTGTATCAAGCCTCTAAATTAAAAGAGGCAATGTCTTCTTCCAGCATGCAAAGGCTTCCTTCAGCCCAGACAATTTTCATTTTTATCAGTCAGCGTCTCACTCTGAAAGGCGTTTCAGAGGAGCGTTTGAGTTCAGCATTAAGTCTCTTTGTTCACACTTGTAATAATCATAAGAAGCCCATCAGGGGATCAATAAATAAAGTTTTCAGTTTAGCGCTGAAATTTCCATACATATTAAAAGTTCTTTCCTATCTTTAGTAGCTAAATACAGAAGTCAAGATCTGATTTTTTATTACCATATTCAGCATAATTTTTCTATGTTTATTTATATCCTGAAGTCCTCTATAAGACACATACAACAACCTGAACCTCCAAAGTTTTTTTTTTTTTTTTTTTTTTTTGATCCTGTTGTATAAGCTATGAATCATAAAGCTTCTACTGAAGATTGAACGTTCGGCAAAAGCAATGACTTCGAAACAAAAGAAACCGAAACGAAATATATAGAAAGAGAGTTTTGAAGTCTCAAATTGCATGCCTTTTTGTTCTGCCTTAAAAAAGGGAGGATAGAAATGGGCTCATCAGATCAAAAAATGAGAGCTCCAACAAGATTTTCAACTAACTGAAATCAAAAGTCACAATGTAAGACATACACTTATTTTTTTCCCACAGACTAGTTTTTTTGCTGGCACTGAACGGCATATGTAGAAATGCTGGCTTACCAGGTTCTTTCAAATTAAACACAATCATTTCATTAAAATAGAATATATGAAAAACAAATTTCTCCCCCCAAAACGAAGTAATAGCCAGATGCAAATGGAGTAACAATGGTTAGTTCATAGTCATTACTTCTTTCTTGAATAAGTGCTAACTTTCTGTTGTTGTTGTTTTTAACTAAAACATGAGATAACAACATTGAGATTTTTTTTTTCTTCCCAAGAGGCCAGTGTGGCTTTTCTAGCCTGCCTGCCTCTCGGTGAGAAAAGAAGACATTCTGATGCCTTCCTGTCCTTTTCAGTCCTATGTAAGTGAACCGTTGTATTTGACAACCCTCTAACTTAATGTTAGCCAATTGATTTCACTCCGTAAAGCTTGCTTTTTAAATTGCTAATTTTTTATGACTTTTAAACATTATTTACTAGCATGAAGATGAAACAACTGATTGCATAAAATACTACTGACTATTATGACTTCAAAGAGGGATTAGAGTGAGCCTGAGTGATACACTATACATACTATTTGATTTCTGTCAGATATATAAAGATTACTAAAGGATCTTTCCACCCACTCACCTTAAATGGTCCTTAAGAACCTGGATTTATTGTGACAAGCTTCTATTGTCTTTTCTTCTTAATGCTCTGATATTAATGGTTTAGCTCTTAAGTCACTGAGCTCATTGCTAACTGCCAAAGATAGGTAAGAAGGAAAGGAATCCAACCTCACTCCGATATGAAACACTGAATGGCAGAATATCCCCTTAAAACTCATGCTTGATATTATCACAAATTTACTCAGAATCACTTAAAAACGATTTAAGCGAGAGATGTCACAAGCTGAAATATCATTTGTTACAAGTTAAAGCTAGGCTATTTGTGGAGAAAATTAATTTAGTAAATAGCCTGATTAAAAGGATTTGTCAGAATGTAAATAAAGGAAGTCAAAGAAATGAATTATGTGTTTTAAGCTTGGGCAGCCACATTTCTCTAGGGCAGGAAGAAAGATTATCTGCTGTGTGACGAGTGAAAAATGGGACAGTGGTTTTCAATGATTGCTGGTCCTATTGCCACGTCAGCTCACAGGCCAAGAGATTGCAGGAAGTATCCTGACAGCCTAAAGCCATGAATCACACCACGTTCAGTGCCAGGTGACGAGAAACACCCTCTGTTTTCAACCACTTCAAAGAGCGCTTTCTCTGAGCAAAGGAAGAATATGACATGCACCAGAAAAGCATTCATCTCTAGATTTTTTTTTTTTTTCCAGAACTTTCTAAGCATCTGAAAACTGCAGAACCAGGCTGAAAATCCCAAGGGAGCCACGCTAGCAACATTTTGTGGCTCATCCCAGGTGGAAATGGCCAGCGAGGGAGTTCCGGAGCCTGCTTTCCCTCATGGCCACATAAATCAAAATGAAATTTCAGCTGGGGGTTGGTGGCGGGGGGGGAGGGCGTGATCAGAATCAGGATGTTTGCAGACAAATACTATTTTGAATTTATTTGCTTCTATAGATTACTTATTTATATACACTGAACACTTTTAACACTTTTTCCTAAGCTTTCTGTAAAGAAAAATTATGAAGAAAAAACAAAATGTCAAATGCCATTAAAAAATACTCACTTTCCTCTGCTTTTCTCAAGCAAAGAAAAAAAAAATACTCATCTAGTTTTAATTGCAAGTTGGTACATTTCTCTTCCTGCTTTAAAGAACTCAGGATGCTTGTGGCAACCATAAAAATTGCAATCAAAGGGACTGATCGAGTACCTGCACTGGCAAGAAACAGATTTCACCAATTCAGGCTGGTGCAAAACAGCAAAGTGCTTATGACAGCAATAGAGTCAGCAAGCTTAAATTATTTATCTGAAAGGTGTTACTACATGGACGTGCAGTGGGAAGAAATCTGCCCACATCACGTCCCACAGATTGGAATTCAGTGAATAATTCCCAATAGCTTATCTGAGGAATTTAACCTTTTATTTTTGCTTATCTGTGGGGAAGGTAGAATTCCTCAAACATATTCATTATTCAGAAATCTGCATTGATTTCTCTGCTTCAGATATTAAACCTATGGATTATCATGTGATACTTGAGCTATCATTTTGTTCTAAAGGTCAGAGGAGTCACATGGCACTGCTTCTGCAGTCTCTTTGATGGAGCGCTAGCTGAAAATCCTCTTTCCACACAGCTTTGAAATTCCCTTTCTGCACTTGTTTATGCTAATCAAACTTGATTGCTCTGATGTTAATAGAAGGTGAAAATCTCACTGATTGTAGGAAGTTGCTGCATCACTTAAGTCCCTAAGTAGTTAGGGCACATTTTGTTTGCAGAAGATGCATGGGTCCTTTAGTTTAGAATCATGGAATTGGATCTTGTCCTGTTCTGAAAATAATACTGACTATTATGACTATCCCTATTCTGAAAATACTATGTCATGCTGGGCACAAACAGTCCAGCCCACAGCTAGTATAGAAATTGTAGGATTTTGACTCAGGCAATGAATGCATATCGATTTTTTTTTTTTTTTCCTCTTAAGTTTTTTTTTTTTTCCAGCGGTGGCATTCAGTAAGTTCCTGAATATACAATGGCCATAAGTTAAAAATAGAGTGCACAGCTACAGCTTTGCTTTTAATTACTGTAGTTGAGCAGTCATGCACTCACCTCAGAGCAGAGTTAGAGCCACGCTCATTAACCTGCCACTGGTTGAACTGTGGTTTTGTTGTTGCTGTTTTTACTGCAAAAAGATGAAGAAGTGCTAGAGGATGGCTGGAAGGGAGCTGGTGGCTGGCTTCGCTCGCCGGAAAAGGTGCCGAAGGCGAATACATCTGGCAAGGGTGTTGGTCTTTAGACAAGGTCAAATTCACATTGTTGTGTGAATAAAAATAAATAAATAATGATAATTAAAAGCCCTTTGCACACAAAAATTTGATGTCATGGGAGACTGTAGACAGACAGTAATAACAGGATCAGAAGGGATGAAATAAATCAAGGCCAACAGGTCCCAACAGATACTGAAAAGAATAGGCAAGGAGGTGCCCTCTGATATCCCCTAATCCAGTGACTGCAGATGCTGGGCAAGTGCAAGGGGGAACAGAGCACAGGCAGCAGTCAGGCTCGCAGTCTCCCCAAGAAGCACCTATCTACTTATCCCATGGGTGATGATCCCGGGCAGGATGAACCCTTGCTCTGACACTGTTCTTACACAGCCCTGGACCATCCTCATTCCCCTCCCTACCCAAAATACAGAAGTTGGCAAGTTTCCCAACCAAGTCCTCTGATGCACATACTGATTTATTTATGTATCAAGCAGTGTGTATGTAATGGAGGCAAGCCTGGATATGGATATATAGCACATTGGCTGGCCATGAGCCTGCTGGGCCCAGAGCAAGAAACAGAATAAGCTGCTTTGCATTTACTGCAGGGAACGGCACGTAGGCAGTTACCAGAGGATTGCTTGCTCTACATTCGCATGCCTGCTTGCCTTATGTTAGCCAGCTCATGCTAACGGATCCTTGATCTTCCACCTTCAGCACCAAATATGAAAGCTATTTGCTTTTCCTTTTTTTCTGCAAAAGGCCCCAGCCCTGTATTTTTGCCTACAGTGACTATCTGTAGCATAACTGCTTCCCACCTGTCCTGTGATTTGCTCACATGTGTTTATGCCACCAGCAAATTTTAGAAATGAATTGTGAGATGCTGAAGTTGTTAGAATTTGCCTGAAAATTCCCAGTTCCTGCTCTCAGTAGAGAGGGGGATCCCTCCAACACCAGTGTGCCGGATGTTGCAGGTGGGGTATATTTCTCCATGGAACAGCCAAAATTCTGGGAAGCATAGGGAGCCCTAGTGGGATTCAAGGAACTTTTAGTGTTGGGTGAATGAAAGTCACAGCACTTTATGGTCACATGAATCTGACCAGCAGGAATTTAATGGTGCAGCCTTAGCAATGCCAGGAACACTGATCTGAGACCTCTCTTGTTGCTCCCACTTGTCCACACTTACTATGCTTGTGCCCCTTCACATACAAAGGAGGAGTTGTGCACATCGGGGATGCCTAGGACAGTTATTAAAGCCACCTATGGCATCTGATTGTCTCAAAATACAGAAAAAGACTTTTACTGAATGGTGATCAAACACTGCAACAGACTTCCCAGAGAGGGTGTAGAGTTTCTGTCCTTGGAGATATTCAAAGCGGTTTGCACGCAGCCTTGAGCAACCTGTTGTAGCTTTGAGTAGTATTGGACAGCACCTTCTGCAAGGGCCCCTTTCAACCTCAGTTAAACTGAAAGTTTGTGATTCTCTTAAAACGTATTTAAAGGCCATGCTAGCACTGCTGCCCTGTAGGTCCCACCTGCCCTCAGCTAGCTGCATGCAGTGTCTCGGGTACCCCAGGGCACCCCACCTCGCAGCAGACACCTCTGCTCTGCAAAGAGCTGAATCCTACGCTCTATTCCTTGTTCCCCACGTAGCTTCGGCAGCAGCTTTTAAAAGAATTTCCTGGGCATATGATTCCTGCCGTAGGAAGGGAACGGGAGGCAGCAGAGACCGGTTCTCTCTGCTCCTCACCTCTCCTCAAATGAGTTTGGCAAATCTAATTACTGATACTACCAATAGCACACAGACTCCTGATTAGTTTTTGGATTTGTTTCCTCAGCAACTGAAAACTGCAGAAGCATTTATTTAATGAATAAACTAGGGATTAGACTTAAAAAAAAAAAAATCTGCACATTTTTCAGCTAACATTTATGTAAGTTTCCTTAAGATATATTCATTAACCTTTAGAAATGACATCACCCAATTCCCACAGATTTAGTCAAAAGTTGAATTGTAAGTGAACTTTTAAGATCTAATGCAGAGAGCAATTATTATTATTTTGGAAAGCTTTACATTTACATGTTTATCATTGAAACAGGAAAAACAAAGCCTTGAAGTTAGAAAATCCAATGAAAATGGCTTGAATGTTGAATCTCAGGGCTCAATAAACACTATCCCCCAAAGAAGTAGCATACAGCCAAAAAATTCTCCTTTCCTCTTCCATTTTCCCCTAAAACTTTATGCTTCGGTATCACTAGTTATTCTCATACTGAATACCTTTGAGAAGATGGTGATCTGTTCACCAATAGTCCGCAAACAGAATGGGAAAAAAGTCTCATTTTCAACTAAAATACATTGTGCTCAGCCCGACAAGACAGCTAGCGCTAAGTGCGGCGGATAGAATTCCAGCTTCAGCAGAACAATAAGGAAATGGGAGAAAACTATATTTAACTGTATTTATATTCACAGTCTCCTACAAAGTGTGAGAAATAATAACTAAACATCAAGAGAGTAGGCATAGATATCATAGCCTCCTGTTATCTTACTCCAGGTAGGATAAGTAATAGGCACTGAACACAGCTTAAGTACGCATAATTTTAGTGCTGTAGACAATGAGGTAGAAACTAATCTTATGTGCACTACTGTGAGCCCCAGCCGTACTGCTGCGCAGATGCTCAATGTATTTGCAACAGCTTTTGTGTTAAGAAAACTTTCATACATTCCACATTTCTCCATTAGTCCATTATTAAGTGTAAATGGCTATAAATGTACCATTGATTTGCAGTATCTCATGTTTTCTAAATTCCCCGTTGCTGGGTGTGTGGGGGTTTGTATACACATTTTAAATCACACAGAAAAGCACAAAGCCGTTTTTTAAATACCTCCTTTATAATAGAAGACTTCTGGGATGGAGAGAACATTCTTGCCCGTTGCAGCACTGCTTTTGTGACGGATTTTCTGATATACAGGTGTTGGATGAAAGAATTTCAGAGCCTAAAAATAACAAGTTAGCTCTCATTATGTTTCCCTTCTTTGCCCAACAGTTTGGCAAGAGAGCGTCACTAGTATACAAGAAAAAAAGAACAATTAATTAGTTCAAAAGAAAGCTGGTAACCTGTTCCCAAAGATCACCAATAGGAGATGCTTAGAAAGCCAGAGCAAGCATGTTTCTCAGCCTCCAGCCATTTTACAGTCAGGGATTTTCTGTAGGTTGTGTGTTTTGAACTTGGCTCTGAAGGGAAACCTAACTGTAGAAAACAGTAGAAAATATATCCAGAATAAAAGCTAACAACACCAATTTAGTTCAAAGCTTTCAAAAATAGGTCACCAGTCTGGTTTCCAAAGGTCTCCATTTTTTCCAAGAGAAAATCCAAGCATGCAGTAGTTCTAGAAATAAATTCAGTCCAGTCTAAAACTTCTGGTATATGAACGTAAGTGGGTTGATGGAAGTGTCTGGAAGACTGCACCCTATCTACATACCTGGGCTTTGAAACAGATTCAAGAGGGAAAGGGTAAGCTGGCCTTAGATGCTTCTGTTTCCTTGCCTTATTGCTGGTAACTGCCATTTGCTAGATGCCTGGGGTGGCACTGGAGACACCCTTACGCCTGCTCTGTGCTAACGGAGTGATACAAGGCATCTCGTGCGGCTGAGAAACCTGCTCCTCCCCTTCTGAATACACAGATATATATCCGCAGAAAATATATCACTGCCTAGTAGGAGTGTTCTGCCCCTACTCTCATGCAAGATTAATAAGAGGCCCAAATCTCGTGCAAAATTCTGCAGCCAGAGCTCTGTTCCAGGTAAGTGGGATCGGCTCACTGCCTGAGAGGCTGCCGTGAGACTATCTGTGTCTCTAAGAGATATTTTTATTTTTTTATATTATAAATGCCAGCACACTTGCCAAAAGGCATTACTGTTGCAGAAAAACTCATCTCTAATATCTGCATCTTATTCGTAAAACAGTTTAGCTTTTTATTGCCACTGTTTATAGAAAGCCTACAGTAATATAAACAGCTTTCATAAAAGTTGCCAGGTTTTTAGCAGCGTGCTGTGCCTCGACAGCAGTTACAACAATTCTGCTCCTACAAAATAGTATCCAATTGCAATATCTACTGGCAGAGGCACAAATTGTTCTCTTAGGTTGGGCATTGCTGGAATAAGATCACATTTGCTAACACCTTTTTTGTTGTTATTTTTGTTTTTTTGGCAGGATAAAGTGTTTCTCTTTCTTCTGCCACATAAAAAGGAAGGAGCAGGGAGTTGTTTGGGTTTGTGCCCTGTTAGAATGATTTTGTTCTTCTTATGATATGGGGTTTAATTATGCTTCCCTGCATGATGCTTGTATTAGAAATTTCACAACTGAATTTCTCCATGGGAGACGGGCAGCATGTCCAGAGAAACTTGAAGTTCTCCGGTTACAGGATGGCAAGACTTCAGACCCAAACACTTGCTCTCAAGCTCTCTAAAGTTACGCCTGTAAATTAGACATAAGTATGTTTTCTCTGTAAGCCAAACCACATCCAAAAAACATTTACCACATTGGCAAAATCTGCCTTAATGACATTGATAAACCCCTGTCCCAAGAGCTAGGCTAGGAATACAGACTAGAAATGAACAGTAGCTTCAACCTGCAGAAGTGCATTTTGCTTTGTAATTGGAAAGCAATGAAACTACAGCCGGATATCTGAAAACTGAAAAACTTCCCTTTGTCAAAGCTGAATGAAAATCATCTCCCTGGGTATTTATGCATTCTGCATCTTGGTCTCTCACATATATATTAGGAGCTTGAATAAGGAGGACAATTCATTCCATGATACAAAAGCAATGCCTCACCAGCATCATCCAGGCCTTGCTGTAAAGCTTTGGAAAGCCCTCTGTCACCAAGTTAGAGTTTTTGTGCATTCCTGGCCTCTGAATCTTTCAGGAGAAAGCATCGCTTTCTAAAGTTTGCCAAGTCACAGCTGTGACCCCTGCAAATAACCACAGATACACTATTTACAATAAGGAGTTTCAAGTTTAACTGAGTGTTTCCCTTCGGATTGAGATTATGGTTTGCTGGGAAAAGACCTCAGTACCTTAGAAGCATATGTGTTTTTTCTCAGGTTCACATACTGCTTGTGATGGCCTGTCTGGCATCTGGCTGTAGTGTAGAATTTCAAATTTGTTTTTCCTCCAGGGAGCCAGAATACTAATCTACAGTAACACAGACTGTAGGAATCTAATCATTGTACCATGACCCCAAATGATCTTGTTATGCATTCAGCTTCTGCCCAGTCTATCTCAGGGATTGACAAAAGTTTCTGCAGTGTGCAGATAAGGAATGTGGTCGCATCCATTTATTCTTGCTTTACTAGCCTGGAGACAGCAATATGTTCCAGTCATTCAGATGAGAGACTTGCTGATGAGCACATGGGAATAAATGGCAACCGGTGAATTGTGTGCAAAATCACAGAGTGCTGCAATGAGGAGGAAAGCGCCTCTCAAGGGAGAGGCACTGCTGGAAGGACGGAGCCTGAAACCAAACAGACGAAGAACGTGGTGGCATCGAGCTTCCTGGTCTTTCATAGCAAAAGGCACTCTCATTCTAAAGGACAATTCAAATTAGATTTGGAAGACACCTTGGGAGGAAAATGAGGTTTATCCACCATTTTCCTGCCTTTACCCCATGGCAATGGTCTCCTGCAGATTTGAAGGAAAGTACCAGTATGTAGGGAGAATGGAAGATGGTTGCTCCAGCATCATTGCCTTCCCTGAAATGAGGGAACTGCAGTGAGCAATCAACACATGTAGAATCTACTTTCTCTCATATCCCTAACCAAAAGTAGGATGTTCATTTCTACCATAGCTTATGCAGATATAACACTAGTGGGGACTTGAAGGAGGCAAAAACCTTCTGGTACCTCACTTAGGACTTTTTGTGCTCGTCCTGGTGAAGGCTAAACTCTCAGAATACAGCATAGGCTCACTGCATAAAATTCAGTAAGAAGTGAAGGAATGCTCTAGAAATGAATCCTTTTAAATGCCTGGGAAATCAGTTTATCTCCCTCTCTTTGAGAGGTCTTGCCCCATCACGGTCTGTTGTTCCAAGAGGCCAAGTCTCTGAACCAGCTAATTAAGCATCCAAACTACCCTATGCACAGCTCATAAAAGTGGCAGCAAATTAGCTCACTAATTCCATACTAGGTGGACACATCTGTCCCAAATATCACAAGTCTTTCCCTACTTGGGCAACAACAGCTGTCACAACATGGA
The DNA here is from genome assembly GCA_013398735.1 of Nothocercus julius. NCBI lineage: Eukaryota > Metazoa > Chordata > Aves > Tinamiformes > Tinamidae > Nothocercus > Nothocercus julius. The sequence goes on along the minus strand of VZSV01000018.1, from coordinate 5,985,711 downwards.
CAGTTTGGGCTGTCTCCCAAGCCACAACAACCTGCCATAATTTCCTTGTGCTTTCCCTAATCAGTATATTTTGGGGTTAGCTGTCTTTTGTTCAAAGATTCCTGGTTGCACTGGCTGGATTTTCCACTCAGCATATTTCAAAGGAAAGTAAATCCTCAGCCCTACTTCATGTATCCCCCCATCCCTACACTACTTGTCCTTTGAGTTCCTGGTATACAGCACAAACAAGTAAGGGAAGCAGCCTTCAGCATAACTAAGTTACTCCAAATAATCTAACATAACTTCAAGAGACAAGTATAATACAGTATGAACTGCACTTCTTTGATTCTGGTTTGGTGCATTGCCAGTGAAATAATTATCATTTAAAGGTTAATTAAAGAATCTGCCTTTGCAGGTTGTGAGGAAGGTACTTAACAGCAGGAACTAAGCACAGGAATTGTCAGGTTGCGTGCATAATACATAATGTTGCAGGCACTAAAATACATACATCTTCCAGCCTCATTCTGATCTCGCCTGCAGTAGAGCAAATGCCATCCATCTCTGGATTTGGCGGAGCTGCTCTGAATTTACACGTTATGCAGTACAGCAGCCCAGGAAAAAAAGGGATTTTGAAGAAACCAGTTCAATTATGTCATTTCATCTGCAGCCCCACAGTCTACTCCAGACATACAAAAGGAAGGGTTGGACATTAAGTTTTTCCAAACTTATCAATCACCTTCCATTTCAGTAGTGAAAAATGCATTTTTGGTGATGTTCAGCTCTCCAGAAGAGTCAATGACTTCAAGACCAAGACAACACACCATGGCTTAGTATGGTTTACCCAGTCCCTATCACAAGGTATCATTCTAATTCCTCTAACCAGTCAGGGCAGCCTGAACCTCCCCATCTCCTTAGCCCAGTAGCCATCAACCCCTTCCAGCCATCAATGCCATGGCAAAGATATGCTACCCGTTTATAGTACTATATTTTATTCCTCTACTGACATATGCCATTGGTCTTGGAGCACTTCTGAGAACCCATTTATACTATGTAAAGAAGGGCAGTGCTCCAATATATTCGCAAAATTTTTCTGCTTGGCTTCAACACATGACCAGCATGACATTGAGTACCGTGTTCATGTGGATCTGATGAGCCCCTGAATTCTTACTACGTCTCCTCCCTCCTTCTTTGGCAGGTCTCACTGCAACATTAGAGTATCCATGATTGTTATGATTATTTTAGCTCAGGTAGTGTGTGCACTACCAAGAGTAATTTGCTTTACTAATTCTGGATCCATTTTATCTCAAAAGCTATTGGTTTCATGAAGAAAGATGAAATGATGACAGTAGGATCCACTAGTTCTTTCTTATTTCTATTAAAATAAAACTAACATCGTTTTAAGGATGCTGTGTTTCACACTGAGAACATAAACCACGTTACCAATAATTTGGAATAGGAAAAAAAAAAAAGATGGAAGGAGAGACTCAATCGGGAACTTGTGTTCCTTGTATTACGTACACATACACTCAGCAGCATGCAAGGCTTATGGTAAACAAATTTTGAACGGAAGGCAAAAGCTCATGTACAGGTGCCACAAAATCCCGGAATTTTGGTTCGGGTGCCAGTGTCACCTCTCTCAGTGATAGTTGTTTCCAAATTCTCAAATTAGCTGAAAATACTGTGAAGCAGGGCATGGCTGAGAACCTCAGCATGCAGCCTCCATGTGGAGAGGAGAAGGAAGAGCTGGTGACAAAGTAGAGCTGTAAAGGGAGACAGCAACGGAAATGGTGTCAACTAAGGAAAAAGCAGAACACAACAAGGGAACCCCAAGAATCAAGATGAAGAGAGGGGTGAAAGCAGAAAAAGCAGTAGGTGAACAAAGTTACCAGGAAAAAAAAGAGAAAAAAAAAAGAGAAAAAAAAAGAGAAAAAAAAAAGAGAGAAAAAAAAAAGAGAGAGAAAAAAAAGGCAGCCTTTATGAGATCTATATTGCCAGGGCAATTGCCAAATGCTTTTCCCCAGTTAACTTCCACTCTCTTTCAATCTGCTTCTCTTCACAGATGCTGCATTTGATCTCCATCAGGCTGAAGGTGGAACTGTAAAAAGATGTTGTTGGCAATCTGTAAACAAAGCAGCTCCTCTAACGAGCTACTTGACATCTATTTTTTACAATATCAAACCTCAAAAGGTTTTATTTACACGATGAAGAGCAGACACAACAGCTGTGAAAATTCCTTGTGAAAGAGGAACAATGATCAACAACAACGACGCCATTTAGATGAAACCACATATTTTAAAAAAAAAAAATGTGGCATAATTATAGTATTTTTTAAAACAGGGCAGACAGTAATCTTTCTGACAATAGCTGCTGTCTATTGTGAGAGACTTTCTTGTAGCAGATACCTACTATTTACATACTCTTATTTTCCCACTGGGAAGCAGCATCAAAGATGCTGTGTCCTTACATTTAGTAAACATTTAACCAATAAATGTTTAATCATTTAAGAAAAAAAGCATCATAAATAAAATGCTTTGTGAGTGAGACTCGTCAGGGAGTAATTAGAACTCTTAATGCCTGCAGACTAAATAACACATCCTCCTATTTCAGAATCACTTTCTGAAATTCCCACAGAGCAGTAATACACAGGAAGCAATTAAACAAGTTAAAATACATATATATGTTATGGGGAAATGCTTCTGAAGTTCAATCAACTAATTTCAGCATACTTTGGGACTCTGAGATCCCCAGTGAGCAGTAGATCTTTTGACATAATTGTTCTGATTTCAGGTAGAAGCATTCCTTTTGGACATCTTTTGCCAGCAAACAAATTCCGTTTTAGCTTTGAATTGTGAAAATGAGTTCAGCTGCTGTTAGGAGAAGAAAAAGCAAACAAATAAACAAAAAGGATGCGAGCATTTGACACAGCAGGGAACCTGATGTTAGCATGTTCATAAGGGCTTGATTATCATCATGAACCTCGGTGCTGGTTAGAAACTGGTGAGCAAAAAGATCACTAAAAAGCTAGAAAGCAGAGGCAAAATGTGCCCATGACTTTTGACCAACTAAGAAAGTTAATTCACTTCAATTTCCCTCTCCATGACCAGTAACTTCATTTCTTCTCTGTTGTTGATTTTTAAAGAGATATTTGACCAGATCTTGCGGGGTTTTCAATAAAATCAACACAATCCACATTTTGTCTGGAAAGAGGTACTAAGGTGTCTGGATTCTTTTCTCAGATTGCTCTCTTTCTTTTCATAAAATGTAACAAAAAAAGTCAAGTTTCATGAACAGCATCATTTTTAAGTCACTGTCAAAATTCTCTCTGCACTTTTTGAAACTATTCTAGACAAAACAAAAAGAGAATACTCACGTCCTGATACTTCTCTTACATAGATTCAGTCCATGTCAGATCTCCTTGCAGGTGAGATAAGTGATATTTCTTACACAACTCATCCTGCACATCAGTATAACAGACACCGAGGAGGTTACGCAAACACATTGCAGGCCGTTACCTCTTTCTTCACAAATAACTCAATAAGTGAATGCTTTAAAGTTGTAGATAGAATGCCTAAAAGCATCATGGAAACATTTAAGCAATTGTCAGTCTGCACATCACATTTTTGTAATACTTGCATTAAAGTACAAACACATAAAAGACTGGCTGAGTGCAAATAGCTCTTTGTAGCTGGAAGTGAATGGGCAACCTATGCTTATTACTGAAAATGGGTATTATCAGATGCTTCTGAAGAGATCAGCACTAAAAATCCATTTTTTTTTTTTCAATAATTAAATATGAACACTTCAAGGGAAAAGAGAAGAAAAGAAAGTGAGGGGAGAGGGGGAAAAAAAAAAAGCAGCAGCTTTTTCTTAGCTTAAGCTAAGGAAACAAATTTGGCACACACTTCTGAAAAGCTCTTCAATAACTGAACTCCTACTAAATCACCAGAAGTAACCTCCATGTTCCTCTAGCAACTTTAGCAAAGCCTTTACCATTGCTTTCTCCTGATGTTCTTCCCCAAACCATGACAAGAATATACTGTTCTTTCAACAGTTTCTCCTCTGTCCTGTAGCCTGACAAGATTTGTCTGATCCTCGCATCCTGAATTTTAATTTCTTCCTATTATATTGGTCAGATCACAAGAATTTTCAAAAGTGAAAGAAGATAACAAAGAGAAGAAAATCTTGCCTAATTTGTGACTACACCTTGTAATATCCACACTGAAGAAAATTCAAAGTCATGTCTTCTGCTTGCTTTGGGTGACTTCAGTGCTTGTGCTTTGGCCTTTCTGACCAGGCAGTCAAGCTAATACACAGGGCTCTGTGATGATGGTGATTTTCAGATCCAGTATTAAAAAACAACAACAAAAACAACAACAACAAAAAATCACAACAGATTCGTTAACTAACTACCACTGTGCTTTAATATAACGTAAGAAGGAAACCAGAGAGGCTTTATCTGGATTTTTTAGTGTAAGAATTAGTGTTCTGAAAGAAAGAACAAAATTCATGTTGTTTCTATTCACAGATTATTTAAATTTAGCAGGAGCTGCAAACACCGCTAAAGATAGAACTCCAAATGAAAAAGACTATGTGGAACAAAAAAAAAAAAGAAAAGAAAAACCACAGGGAGATTTATCTCAAGAAATAATGTCACAGACTGAATTATTACACAAGGGAGAGCTATCCAGCAGGTAAATAGAAAGAAGCAACTGTGATAAGAGTTGTCAGTATTATGGATCCAAAAGAAAGTCTGGCTGTACCTTTGGAGGAGTTCTCTGTTGGCTTAGCTGAAAAGGGTGAAATGCAAATTGATTTTTTTTCAGCAGCACCATCCAGCAAAGCCAAGACGTTGGTACCTTGTGGGTGTGTGTGGAGACCTTTCCAACCAGGACCTTGTACAGATGCAAAGACGGAATAAGGTGAACGCAGGGTTAAAAATGGCATTAAACTTCAAAAGGCCAAACTTCCACTGAAAATACAGACTGCACACTTTGCTTGCCAAGCTGGGTTTTCAGTTAGGCACAGAAAGAGTTTGCTCTCAGGAAATAGTCACTCCCCATGTCACGATACAGACACAGAGGATTGGGTGTACGTTCAGAGGAGCCCCGCGGCAATGCCTCCTTTTTATGAGGACTCAGAAGAACAGCAGGTGTATGAATCCAAAGACATTCAAACCCTGTTTTTAGACTGTTTTGCAGGAAAAGATTTGATAGCCTCTCAAAAGCAGGGTGTCTCATTCCACTTAACCACCTCACATATTCCCCCATGCCTTCTCTCTTTCTTTACTTCTCTGCAATTTATTCCTTTTCCCTATTTCATCCTTATGACCCCACACCTGACAATGTTATATCTGCAGAGAATGGCCTTGCAACAAGGCGGCTTATAAAACTGCAGACCCAGCACGTGACCCCGTAAATCATTTTCTTCCTTGGGAATCTGTATAAACTCTAAGTCAATAAACTATAATCACAAGAGAAACCAGGTCATGTGTGTGTGTGTGTGTGTGTGAGTGTGCGTGTATATATACACACACATATACAAAAAAAAAAAAAAAAAAAAAA
>VZSV01000018.1:5941076-5980121 GCA_013398735.1 Nothocercus julius | reverse complement strand
AAAAAAAAAAAAAAAGAAAAAAATATTTTATGAATTTTTCCTCATATTTTACCCATTTTTTTAACTCTTCAGCTAGTATGAGTTCGGGCTGATATTAGAAGATTTGGCTGAATGATTAAGTTCTCATAGATAATAAGTTCTCAACAGCAGGCAACTAGAAAATAAAGGAAAAATAAGTCTCTAATTATTTTACAAGAAAAAGAAAAAAGGCCCAGAAATTGCACTACAAGCTCAAGCCTTATCAGATGACAGAAAATATAGAGAAAGGAAAGTGGATACTGTCAATAACCCATAAACTGAAAGTGTTTGAGCAGCACTCACAGGTTTCTAGAAACTGGATAGGCTGGAGATGATAACCGAAGCCATGGAAACCTGCTGTCCAACCCAAACCCATGGATGTCTGTAACCAGACCCACAGCAATCCATGGAAAACTACTGCTTGCCTGGAATATTTGGCAGTTTTGAGATGTGAGATCCACGTTCAGCTAGAGCTTGTGGTCATTAGCTCTGCTAGAGAAACACAAAGGTCAGCATTCGAGTTAGATTGGCTGAAAGCTCATTTCTTCCCATTAAAAATGGATATACAGCATTTCAATTCTCAAGAAAAAAAGAAAAGTTTTTCTAATAGCATTTCCACTATGCTGTAAAATCTGAACAAGTAAGTAGCTGAGCTCCTGTAGATTCTGCTTGCAACAGCTTGGGTCTTGTTATTTAACTTACTCAGAAGAGGCCTTTACATATTGCTAGTATGGCTGTTTATCACATTGAATCCCTCAGATCTACTGGAGACATTAATTTTTTAGTACTCCTTACTCATCAGGCAGACTATTCTCCTAATTTGTACATGGGCTTTTCTGAACAACACCTTTCTCTCTTGAACAGGTTAGGTAGCAAGCTATACTCTACTGAGGAAATTTCCTTCAGCTTCTCTTCACCAGCTTTGATGATATGTTCAATATTAAAAAGATTTGACATGGGGAAGGATGTATCGCATCCTCTAACTGCTAGGACTGCTGATTAGGACACTCACGATTTCATTAGCTGAGCTGATAATTCATCCTCACCATTCAATTACAGGGCTTTTCTCATAGCTAACTCAATAGCTAAATAGTTGGTAGTGACGTACTTCTCCGTCCAAAAGTGACCCAGAAAAGGTAATAATATTCCACCATTACAAAAAATAAAAATAAAAAATGAGTTTTTCCACATATGAGCTGTGATAATCTTGCTCCTTTTCACCTTGAATTTCAACTACCCTTTCAACAAATGATTTCCCAAATAGGGCTTTTATGAATGGTGCAATTCTGGAAACACAAGCATCAGTATGCTTCTCATTAGACAAATGCCAGAGTGTAGGTAAAACATCACTTCCATTTGTTCCATTTTGAGAGGTCACGGATTGCAGCAGCATCCTTCCAAATTAAATTTCTCAAAATACTTTCAGAAAGGTGGGTCGACTCTTTTCAAATGGATGCAGCTTTGCATGCAATCATGGACACCTGCGGGTGGAAAATATGAAAGATAATCACATCCTTATAAATCAGGTGTATTTTTTTCAGCATAAATAGACTAGCTTGCAGCACACTTTTTTTTTTTTTTTCTTTTAATAAAGATAATGGGTGAAAGAAACACAAAATGTTACTGCATTCTGAGCACTGCTTGTTGTGAGACATAAAAAAAGAGAAAATCTCTTAGCAAGAAAAGTACACCATAGCAAATGGTGTCCCACACAGCATCAAATCCCACACAGCATTATTGCTCTTGATGGTCTTGGTTACCTGCCACAAAAATTTGAGTTTAGAACCTTTGACGGCTCTTTAATCTCAGTGCACTTTGGGAAGGGGAGCGGAGCTGCTATATTATTTTTGAATGGAAGCATTTCAGACATTGTGGACAACTGCAGTATTCATTGAATAATTCCTGTGCTTGTTTAGCTTGCTGTGCCAGCATATAATTGGGGGAAAACACCTTTCACTTGATTTACTCCCTAAATATCATGAGAGCTAGGTATAGCCAGCAGACATCTCTTGTTTTGAGAACATATAGCACTGCATAATTGCTACATGATATATCCAGCAGAGTATTGATTTTCAGATAAATCATCTTCTCCCTAGATGGAAACATAAACCCGAATGATACATTCTGCTGGGCAGAAGTTTCCCAGGCGCTTATCTGAAGTCGTGCCTTTCAGTGTGCTGCTTTCCTGCACTCCATTTAATACTAACTTGATATTACTAAAGTAGGAGACAGAAAGTGATGAGAGTGCTCAGTTAAGCCTGGTCTTCTGCACCCCATAACATGTTGCTTCATTATCTCATTGGGCCCCAAAATTTTTGCTTGAAGTATGAGGTTCTTTTAAATAATTCAGAACTGTGGCGCTACCACCTTCTCTCAGAAAGTCCATCCAGCAGTGACTCAGAGAAGCTTCAAAGCAAACAAACAGTAGGTTGGATGGACCAGAACAAAGCATATCTTCCATTACCTGAAATCTATTCCTCTCACAATCAATTACCAGTGATATTTCTAATTATTCTTCAAGACAGAGTTCATATCCAGTACAAGTAGTTTATTCCAGCCTTTTGAGATGCATGGTCCAAATTAGCAGGTTTATCAAAGTCCTTTGAATGGTCTGTCTCAAAGTTGCATGAGACTAAGGGAATTCTGGATAGAAAGCAGATTCTGGACACAAAACACAAAGTGCACATCCATTTATACCATGGCAACAACAGACTTGGCAAAACTGCTGAGTATCCGCTGAATTTCTTTTCCTCTTTATCACTGTTTTTTGTGCTTCAGAGGATTAAATAAAGCCAAGTAATTATCACCCAAAGCAAATCACAGTAGTAAAAGTGTCCCAGGTTCAGAAAAGAAGCCCAAGATGTGAATCCTAGAGGTGGTGAACTTTGCCTCACCTGCCCTAACAAGCAAACTTGAAACTGGGAGAAATTTTTATATCATAGCAACCATAACAGCATTTACAAGATGAAAATGCCCAAGACACTTACCACTCTGCATTTTGTTCCAGTTGCCCATCTTGATTTTCACCTTCCTATTTGTCAATGCATAACAGAATGATATCAAGAAAACGAAATAAGCCAAAACACATGAAAAACTGCAAAACCAACCTAAGATTCTGGGATTCCACGTCAAATCAAATCCCTGGTTCCTTTCTTCCTGGGTAGAAGAGATAAAGTTCTTCCATGTGAACACATCTGACTGCCTGAAGGTTTACAAACCCTAAAGATAATAAGCATTAACTTAAAAATGAACATTAACTGCTCAATAAAAGCTTCAGCATTCCTTCCTTGATCTCTTAAAGAAACATCCCATTTGCATACATTATTTATTGTGCTGCTATTTTCTTGAGCAGCTAAATTTGCTATCATTTCCTTCTTTATTTGAAAAGATTTTTAGCACTAATAAACCACCCTGCTTGGCAATGATCCTAAGCCTCTCTGCAGGGTCTGGAGCAGAGCTCGTTCCAGGCAGGTAGTAGAGGCTGCAAGGAAGAGCTGGTGGGAGCATCAGGTCACACGTCCCTGCAGTCCAAGCAAAGGACATCATTGCCTGGTGTCCTGGGGGAACGGGCATGACCACCCGGAGGGTCTTCCAGGTCTTTAAGTCCCTATCAAATTATGCTGCCAGCAGGAAAGTGTGGCAGCTGGGACTTAGCCTCCCGCAGGCAGAGAAGCCGATGAGACACAGGGCGTTTGACTCCGTAATGCATTGGTTTCTCTCATATACAAGTTTTCATAAATTTACACAAGTTTTTTTGCGTAATCCGACGACAACACATACTATGCATCAGGGAAAATCTCTCCCGAGAGAGAACCCTCATCTGCTGAATAACAGGGTAGTCTATAGCTGCCTGTAACAGATGGCACTCCAAGCATCTTCCTAAATTACAACTTCACATACAAAGTTGAATGCACTGGGGTAAAATAGCCATGCTGGGCACGGCCCTCTCATCATTTCGAGGTGTATATGATTGAGCTAATAGCCACAGTTCAGAATATAATGAAGCTACATGGTTGGTAATGAGAAAGGCTTTCTTTTCCTGTTTTTGTTTTTCAGTTTTGCTGTTGTTCAAGTCTTCCAGTTGTGCTTTTTGATCATGTTTCACATTCTTCCTACCCTGGCCTTAAAAACTCGGGGCCTGAACTCTACCTGCCTTTCAAGGAAGCAATCCCCAAAAAATCAAAAAGTCCACCTTTCCTTCGTGACAGTTCAGGCTTTTCAGAACAGAAACCAGTTTCTGATGCCACATCATGACAAAAATGACAAGCTAAATCTGGATTTCTCCTTGTATTTATCATGGTACTTAGCAAGTTCTTCACATCCATAACATCCCTAGCGCAATTAGTGGAAAAAACAGGGTATCTGTTCACCCTTTATTCCATGCTACAACCTTGCTACAAAATGCAAATTTCACCTAATTATTGACTTCCTCTAATTTACTCCAAAGTTATCAAAGCAGACATTCACAGTGCACATCATCCTACCCCTGCTCGCTTGCAGTGAGATGCTACTGAGATTCCTTCATGAGCATTAGTGGACTTCCCTCCTCACCCTCTGCCCCTGGCTGCAGGAGTCAACATTCCTGTGGACAGTTTTAATTGAAGTAACTCTGCTTCTCCAAGACATAGCAAGGCTAGATATTCCTGGAAGCCTCATTGGATTATATGGGCTTATTCATATAGATCTCAGAAGCAGCCTGTGGATTTCCAGCCTGCTCTCGTGCAATTGCGTGCTCTGATACTCCAAAGTCAGAGAAGACGGCAGAGCAGCTGAGCGCCACTTATTTCCCCCAAGCCAAGATTCAGCCAAGTAAATCGGGCCCCTCCACCCACTTTCTTCATGGGGAGTTAGGCTGGTGACTAGATTTCAGTCTGCAGCAGATAGTTATAGTTATCTATCAGCTTTGAGATCTTATAATAGTGAATTAGAAAAGAAAAAAAAATTATCCTAAAACAGAAAAAAAAAAAGCATTTTTTTTTTCCCCAGAATCCAATGCACTTGATTATCTTGCATTTGTGCAGAATGTAGGCGTGTTCGGTATTAATTGATTTAAGGTGGCTAATAGGAAAGCAAAAGGGAAGGATCTCACAGCTAAGAGCTGTTTCACACCATTTTTTCCCCCTTTATGCACTTCAATCCCTTGCTGCACAGGGTTTTAATAGTGACAGAGCTGCACTGCTAATATTGATAACTATATAGTGCTGTGCCTATTTGTCAGTTTAATGATTATGTACATGAGAAAAAATGTTGCCTTCTGTCAGAGTCTGATGAGCTCTTCAGCACATTATTACCAGAATAAATGTAAAAAGTAAAGCAAGAATTTTCAGTGGAGAGAGTAATTAAACAACCTCACCACTGAATTTTAATTAGTGATACAAGGATTATTTCATTGCTTAGCTCTAAATGTGCTTTCTGATGAGGGCATAATATTTAAATGCATGCTTGCATAATGCTCCTTTTGAAAGAAAGGGAAAGGCTTTGGATGCGAAGCAAGAGGACCAGTTCCCTCAAGACGCAGGTCTGCTGCAGACCTGGTGACTCACTGTGGAAACAGAACCAAGGCACATGGGTTTCTTTGGAAAACAACACCCAAAGGAGAGCTGCAGCTGAGCCTCCCTCCAGACACCTCTGGAAAGGCTCCAGGGTCACTCGGGTTGGACAACCTGAACAACATGGAAGCAGCAGGGGCTTTGGCTAACACCCAGGTCAAGATTTCAGTATGTGCTGCTGAATCATCAGCAAGATGTACGAAAGAGGAGTGGCAAGTTTGGATTTGTGGGAAATCCAAAGACATAAGAAAGTCTGACTAAATTAAAATTAGCAACTCATCTTACTTAAGGAAGTGACCTGATTGTAGGGAACAAATTGCTACCAGCTCCTCCTTAATCCAGCAACAGAAAAGTATAAAAGTCTGTTAGTAAGAAGGATAAAATTCAGATGAATGAGACCAACATTTATGCTAATATTAAAATATCTAATGTAGCGATCAATTGATTTAGATGTTTAGTGGATATTAAAGGAATAATTTAATTGTGAGTGATTGAGCCATCATTTAAATTTTCAAAAATATGTCTAGATTTTCTTCTGAAAAGATCAAGCAGAAACTATAGTTTGATGGAAAAAAGTTAAGGAATACAGTCTGTATTATACAGAGGTGGGGGTGAGATTATATGATAATTTTTTTTTTCCTTACCCCTTAGAAACTGTTAGTGCAAAAATTGCTCACAACTTATCGCAGCTTAAGTCTTCTATAATAAACAGGAAAGAATGAAAAGCCAGAGTTCAAATCCTCAAAACCTGGATAGCTCAAGCATTTTCTTACTTATTTTGTTGTAAACAAGAAGTAGACCATCACACTTGTTGCTGTAACTGAGTAATTCCCCCAATTTTTGGACTCCAGATCGTTTGTCAACACTGAAGAGCTCTCACACTGTTTATAATCACAGGAAATACAGTAATATTACTGTCCTGATGAACATGTGTCCATCCGTATCTCTAAGGTGTACATTTACCATGACCTCAAAGATCACTGATGTCCACCCAACACGCCTAGCAGCCACTGCTTTTGCTGTTTTCTTTTTAAATTCTTGTTCTGGTATTCTAGTGATTTATAACGACATGACATCATTTACTAAAATTTAAAAAAAAAAAAAAAGGCAGTAATCTTCCTTAATACAATTGCTGAAGTAAATTTAAAATGCTGCCCCATACAGTTGTATGGATACATATTTGCACGAACAAGTATGTAAGTACGGACCTGTGATATTCTACAGTGCTATTGGATATAAGACTGCAGGCTGCAGCATTAATATGCAAAAGCCATTAAGTTCCTGAACACACTGCTATAATGAAACCCTTAATAGGATGTAGACTGCTGAATTAATAACATTCATCGTGATTATAGTGAGGTGCCAAGACTAATTGGAAAAGGTGTTTGATCATAAAAATAACTATCAGGGATTTTTTCCCTAATTTTTTTTCCATAATGAATTTAAATGTACAATGAATAGAGAGGGAAAGCAGGGGAGGTTAAAAAAATTATGCCTGGTATTGTGTGTTAGAAATACAAGTTATATTAATTGCACATTTATTTCAACAATCCTTCATGTTTTGTCAAATTTCTGTTTTTAATGCCCCAGTCTAGATCAATCTTTGCGCACGAACAATGCTTTTAATAGAGTTACGTAACTGAGGAAAACTATTCTGAATAGATTCGCATTTATGATGGTTACATAAAAACGAGAAAAAAACAAAAAAAACAGGCAATTAAGCTTTGCATGGGAGTAATGCTTCTATTCTCCCAGCTTCTTACTAGCTTGCAGCTTACCTGTGTCTGTCTCTAATGCGTGACTTCAAAAGTGGACACTGATAGATTTTCTTGTCTTCTAAAGAATGGGCTATCTGAAACATGCTCCCAATTTTAAATGGACGTGAAGACCACAATGTTTATGAACAAAAAAGAACCAGGTTAGGATAACCATATTGGGTTCTTTTCAGTGCAATCATTTTAATATTATAAGTCAAAATTAATTCATGCTGAACTTAAAAAATTGAGCTTGAAAAAAATGGAGATTTCATTTTTACAATTTTCCTTTTGGGGGAAGGGGAAATTAATTTAAAAGCTGTCCTTTCCTAGGGAATATTATGATGAAACAAATAGGGTGGCATTGGGAGAGAAATCCTAGTGAGTGTAATTATGCAGTGTAATATAGTGCAAATGGGATCAGTAGTTTTCTTTGGTAACTAGACTTGAGTATTTCATAGGTATTCTGGTTAAAAAAAAAATAGAATTAGGAAGCAAATAAACCACTCTTCCCAACTTTAGTGAGCTAAAAACTTAGTCCTGGAAGATTAAAAACTGTTCATTTTAAAAATGATATTAATATACAGTGAAACTAGTTCACATAGATCCGATAAAAGCCTTTCTTCCCTTCAAAATGAGTGCCATAAGGTTGTTACGCAACGCTTAATAAAAGAAAACAGAAGACACACATTTACTTTAGTGAGTTTTAATATGCTTCTGGAGAGCTTAATGATTCCTTGACTGTGTAGTACGAGAAAATGGAAACAAGAGCATCCTCCAGAATACTTATCTTTCTCCTTGGGTTTCCTTCTTACTCCACTTCTCCAATTTCTCAGTCCCCAATTGTATGGAATCCTTTCTAAACTTCCTATGCTTTTCATTTTGCCTTTCCTGCATTTTAGGTATTACCTGTACAGACAGTTTGAATAAAAAACATAAGTTCTAGGAATCTTGGGTAGTAAATGAAAAATGCCATTTAAGAATTAGCAGACATTCACTCCTTAAAATGAACAATGTGGGGGAAAAACAGAAAAGATTTCCATCAGTAAAGACTTCTGAAATAGTTAAATATTTTGTCTGAAACGGATCTTTTTTTCACCTCCATATATTGTGCCAGTGACTGAAATGTTTTAGTAACTGAAATCTTCATTTTATCTTTAATTACACTATTATTATAATATTAAAACCATACTATAATAGTCAAAACAAAGAGTTGAAAACAGTGTTTAGCCTTACCTTAAAAAGACAGTTCAATAAGGTAATTTCAAATAAATAAATAAAAACCCTTTCCTTCCTTTCTTTATGAGGCATCTACCTTTTGCTTTTATTCAGTACCTGCAAAATTTTGAAGTATTAGAATTACTTACAGAGTGTAAATTCCAAGTTTAAGAAAAATATCTAAGCTCAGCATTTTGTATACCATCTTACACTGAGGACCCGTGCACTTTAAGCAAGGAAATTCAGAGACTTTGGAGATAAAATTGGTTCAGCTTCATTACATTATCTTCTCATGCAAATAGGTGCAACGTTGCTTTTCTGATTCATTTATAAACATTGCATATTAGGCACTACTACCAGTCATCAGTCATTGTTCAATAGAAAGGTGCTATATCAAAATATGAACAACAAACATGCAGGAAAAAAATGGTGTACTTGAATCACACTCCAAAATAATACACGTGAGGTTGAGTTTGAGGAAGATAGCCAGAGCATTTTGCTAGAGAAGAAGAAAAGTTTCTTGATAGCAGGGAAGAAAAGGCAAGAGGGAGATTATCACCATGGGCAGAGCAGTCCTGTTTTCCATTACTTGACATTCCCATCACAGAGCAATATGAAGCTGAATAAGTGACCAAGAAATTCAAAAGCGTCAAAGTTGTTCAAGGGTGTCAGTGATCCTTAAAATCTGTGCTTATCCTTGCTAAGCCAAAAGAACTTCCTCGAGCTCCTCAGATCCTCACCCCTCTTTGTAAAAGGGATATATGATTTTACATAACTTCCAGTGTCTTCCACACCTTCCATGGGCTCCTGGCAGAGCAGAACCCAGTAAAACATTAAGGGGAAAATCTCTCTAGGTGTTCAACGGATAATATCACATAGAGCTACAGACCTTAAAGGGTGTGAAAGCATACTTGGAGGAATCAGCTACCCATAGCACACTTTGGGGAATATTGCTGCATTAGCACATGATGCAAGATAATAGATCATTGGATAAAAAACAGTGAAGTTACCTCTTAATAAATAGCCCTCAAAATAAAGCATGAAAATATAAGATGCTTATATTATTACTTCAAAATAGTCCTTTAAGATACAAGATGTGGTGGAAATAATCATGGAGAAGGAAAGAACAGGAAGTGATATATATTTAAATATATGAAAACAACATGGTATTAGGACTAAGTTCCAAGAGAAGAGAGAAATTGTGGCCAGGGCTGAAGTGGAATCCTCTTTCTTTCATGGAATTTAACACAGGAAATTTCTATTAAAAATAATCAGCACGAAGCTGCTAAAAAGTCTCGAATTAAGTGTGTACAATGTTTACATTGACTTTAGGAGTATTTGAACTAGTCCTTGTGCATGCATATGTTTTTGTGCTAGTAATACATTTACTGGTAAAATCAGTGGAAAAACTTATTTAATACTGCATAAGAAGGGAAACTGATTTTTAGGGTAATGATGCACCACAGCCACTGGTGCTACAGTAGGGAAATGGATCTGCACAAGTGATAAAACTAGCTTCTCTAACATTCAACAAAAAGTAGTATTTGTTAAATGCTGGTACATGACAATAGGTGGGTTTTTTTATACCTTAGTAACAAATGTAAACATACTGGAAGAATCTTACACTTGGAGTTATTGAAAATTTAATCCATCTTGTATTGCCTTTAGAATCCTGCTGGAATCATAAATGCTCAAAGTCTACCAAAAAAAACTAGTTCTTTTTTGTTTTATGTTTAATGAGAGAGAGAGATGCTTTGGGAACAGTTTTTATTCTGGCACAGTTTTTACTGCTGGTTTAATTTGGTTCCCGGACTCTGTCCTCTTTTAATTCCCCTGTCATCCAGAATCTATTATGGAGAGCTAATGCCCTCATGGCACCATCTGGCATTATTTAATATGTAACATCATCTTATAAATCAAATTATAATTTGTAATTAATCAGACAGTTTGTATTTTTAATAATCAAAATCTCTCTTAAGAGAAAAAAGTCTGAATATATTAATGCACCATAGCATTTAAAAAAGTATTTATGATCTTTGGCTTTTCTTTTTCTCTAAAAACAAGGGCTTTTGTTTCAAAGACACAAATTAATTACAAAGCATCTCAAAATAATGCATGAGGAATCTTTCCAATATGCTCCAGAAATACACCAGCAATGAGTGATATAGAAAGTGTCATCGTAAATAATGAATTTTTTAGAAAGTTTGGAGCATGGGGAGTTGAACTACAAATGATTTTCCACTATACCCGTTGCCAATAGCAATCATTATAGGCACTGCATTGCATAGCACTACCTAGCTCTGATCACTGGCCAGAGCCTCTCCCTTAGTTTAAGCACCCCAAGTCTTATCTTCTAGTGTGTTCAGTTGTGCCCAAGCAGAATCATTTTTAGCAGTTAGATGCTAACTGTCCATACCTATTCAGTATTTAGTCTTTCTTTCATTCTACCACTGGAGACACAAACGCTGACTGTCACGGGAATAGGGGACACGTAGCAGACACCAATAGTATGTGGACACTTGAACACACAAAATGGAGTAAAATCACCATTTTCTTTCACAGAAATTACTGTATAGGTACAAAACATTGATGACTTTTCAGTCTGGGGTAATTCAGTGGGCTTTTAACAAGAGAGCTAGAAACAAAACTGCAAGGACAGAAATCAAGACTTTTGGTGTCATCTTGCTTCACACTACAGTCCAAACTTTGAGCACCAAATATTAGTGCGTAAGTATTATATCCACATAAGAAAGTTGCTAAAGATGTTTTTGCTCTGAGCTCTCCAATGCTATTAAAACTCTTTTCTTTCTGAGACATTAAGTCTCACTTCAGGAGACTTCTCCCTCAGTGAACTGTTAGCAGTGGCTGCAAGACAAAAAAGGGCTTTCATGAAATTAATGAGAACTGAAGAAGCTGTAACAGGAGCAGCAGGCATCTTGCAGCAAATCCTGATAAATCTCTTGTGCTCAGAAATCCTGAGGGAGGGGAGGAGCGCAAGGGCTGGTGAGAGACAGGCTTTAACTCTTCGGAAGAGCAGGCGGGAGCAGACGCCTGAGGCTCTTCGCTTGTACCTCCAGCACGAACTGGGCTGAACGGGCTTAGCCCCATGGGGGCTATAGTCAAAAGAGGGCAAGTCTGATCCGCGCTGACGCTGACAGGCACGAGTGGGAGGCAGCAAAATCAAGGGCGCTGGGCACTTGTGAGGAAGGGCTCTGAATCCAGCTGGCTGTCCCCCTGCACGTGAGCTCAGGTTCCTCCCAAGGCTGGTGAGAGACGCCAGCAAGCAGCTCATCCCCCCCCGGCACGCAGCGAGAGACAACCAGGCAGGCAGCATCACAGCCCACCGGCAGGCTGGGTGCTGGGGCTCGTCTGTGCTGACCTCGAAAAGACAGCAGGCTTTGCATCCACCTTCTCACCCTAGCCTTCAAACCGGCATTTTTTATTTAATATCTCCTGGAAAGTCGAAAAAGCATTTTCAATGAGACATTCCCAAATACGCTTTTAAAAGAGCCTTACTTCATGGCTTTGCAAGGCAACAACAAAACTTTACAGGGTCCTTTAAGCAGCATCTTGCAAGTTGTCCTGCACCGCTCTTAGAAAATTTCATTTTTCAGACTTTTGTAATTCTTTATCACTAAGGACATATGCAAGAAACAGGGATTTCAAAGAGTGCTTACAGCGCACATTCCTGTGCTCCTGCTTCCCTGCACACCAGCATAATCCTCCGCTTGTAATGTCACAGTTGGTGCTCGTGCGCAGAAAAGATTAATTTGTCAGAAACAGAGGATTACACATTTAGCAGGGGCACAGACAGGTGAACACAGTGTACCCTCAGGGATAGGCGCTCCGGGGCCATGCAGATCTAACCAGCCAAGTCCTCATTCTCTGAGATTATACGAGAAAACAGTTGGGATGACCAGCATAAAGAAAAAACAGATAATAAGCATTTCAGTATAATTTAGCTTAGAAAAAAAAAATGCATTGACAATACAATGGAGAAAAGTGATTTGGGAAAGCAGGATATTTGAACTCATGCAGAGCTGAGCTAGTATGTCCATAACTGAACAGGAGCACACGAACGCGGTATTCAACTTCCCCATCCCTTCAGCCCCACTGACTCCAGCAAAAACTGTCCCTAAGGATCAGCACTGCACCCTGCTTTACCAGGACGGGGAGAGAGAGATCCTGATGGTCAGTCACAGCAGTGCAGCAATGACAGGAGCAGTTTGGGGACAGCATGTGCATGCCCTGCCCTCCCTAAGGAGCTGCTCTCAGCTGCCCTGACCTCAAAACCCTCTACAGAGCTACCAGTCGGTAGATGCTGCTGCAGCTCTGGGGCAATATGGCCCTTTTGAGGCTAAGGTGCACTAGGTTTTCACCACAGGTTTACGTTCTGCTCAGCAAGTTGCTCCCAGTGACCTGTGAAGCAGGAGGGGCTAATGCCAGGAAGCAAAGCGCGTTACTGTTGCGCCCCCCAGACTTTTCAGACTTGTTAGGAGGAGGCCCAGGCTGCGGGAGCCCAGGTATCTCAGGTCAAATGCCTGTGGGAGGCAGCAGTTCCAGCTGCAGAGTTTCAAGGCCCTGGCAGCTGCTGTCTCTGATGTGGAAAAGACAGTGCTAGGAAGGGAACCTTACTTCTCCAAGAGGAAAAATCCCTCTCTTCCCTCTCAGTACTTCAAGAAAGATTCAGATGACATCAGAGAGAAGAAAAAAAAAAAAAAAAAAAAAAAAAAAAAAAAGTATTTCTATTTCTCTATGAAAAGGAAAAGAAAGGCCCCCCTCCATTCTCTGCAAATATAACAAAGATTTCTGCAAACAGCAGCATATGTGAGGTATTTGCCTTCAAATCCATTTGTATTTTTCTCTCACTTCCTACAGCTTTTATTTACTGTGTAATGAGTCATCTAAGGAGCTAAAATAAGACACACAGCTTACCCTTTACAAGGCCTTTTACTAGAGGCTGGTCAGAGCACAGGAGAGATCCTTTTTCTTATGATACACAAATAATTCTCGGTTGCCACGCGGCCCAGAACAGCACATGTGAAAGCAAGAAGCACCAGCGAGAGCAGCTTTTTGCTGTGCTCAGGCCCCTTTTTCCTCAGCCTGCCTTGGTCAGCAAAGGCAACACATTAAGCAGGGGACTGTGGAGATGCGCTGGGACACCCTGAGGTGCCTCCTTAGCAAACAGGTCTGCACTACCCCCAGACCAGAGACAAACTGGGACGCAAAATGTGTTCCTATGCCCATCTGACTTTTTCATACTTGTTCGGACAAGGCTCAGGATGTGAGAGCTGCGGAACCCGGAGCAAAATGCCTTGAGACATGGCACAAGGAGGTAAATCCATGTATTATATTCTGGTATATAATCCATAGCATATATATCACACTAAGGATGCACAGGTGCCCGTGAACCTCCAGTTGCAGTCCCTCTATGGTCTCTTTACAGCATTTAGGGGAACATAGACTTCATTCCCTTAAACCAAATTGGCTTTACCAGTTTATACAAGGTGCATAGTGAGTGAGTGAGGAGTGAAGGCGAGAAAGAACCTGTGCCCTGACGGCCTCAGCCACCAGTCTGTCGTAGAGCAGGGAACAGGCCTGGCCTGGCCTCCAGCTCCGTTATACAGCCAAGGGAAGCACAACTCGCCTGCAGCACTGCTGTGTGTAGTGTAGGCACTGACAGCCAGCAGCCCCAGGTGAAAGCCCCGCGGGTTAAAGGGAAACTCTACTGAGAAGCTTGGGATGCAGCTGAATCCCAAATGCTGTCTCTCCTAAATTAAGAAAATAGCCATGCTTAAATTTACAATCATTTCCATCCTGATAGATAATAAGCAGTCGTTTTGATATTTAACTGGGGCTCTGCTACTCCTTTCACTGCTTGAGAACTCATAAAGGACATGGCTTTATGAGAGCCCAGATGCCCTGAGGAAGCTTCATTCCACAGTCAAGATGCAGACTTAAACCTGTGCCAGTTTGGATAACCAGGGCACTTGACTTTTTTCAAATCACGTATAGAAGTTTTGCTTGAGCTGGGATCTATAGCACTATGTATAGTGCCACTAACAATGCCATACTGTATATTATATTGTGGGAAGAAAATGCCTGCAAACCTGCAGTTTTAGCCTGACACTAATTTATTGCTGCTGGCACCACTTTCTGCCTTAAATATTACACAGATTTACTTTTCAAATACTTTCTGAATAAATATATGTCTAATGGGGAATATTTTATCAGATGGACGTTTCAATGAAATATTTTATTTCTAAGGTGGGACAAATGGAAAGTAGCTGAAGAAATATGCTGATAATAAAATATGCAGTCAAGGAAAGCACTTTGATAGCAATGGCAGCAGCTGCATGAATGACTTGGCAGAAAAGAAAAGTTGTGTTTATAAATAAGTACATGAACACAACATTAATAGATATATTTAATTGAAACTTGTAAAGCCTGTGAGATTTTTATCTCTTACACTTTAGCATGTTTTGTTTCTGCAAAGAATTCTGAGGAGAGGGAAAAGGTATGAAAACACATGGTATAGAGTGAAATACGAATTCCAATCTGCTTCATGCTTACCTCTTTGTGCTCTCAGAAACATATATCTTTAAATAAATAAATAAAAGCTTTGCACTTTGAACCCTTTCCCTTTCCTCTTCTCCTGCACAAACTGGCAGTAGGTAGGAGCAAAGGTGACTTTGGAAGTAAGTCTGAGAGGGATGAATGAAGAAGCAAGATACAGTTAAAGACCTTCCTTCCCCCATCAGTTCCTACATGGTGTGAGAGAACTACAAAGAAAAGTCAGAGTGCAAAACTTAAAATTGTCTTTATCATTCAACTTTACATTTCCTTCTCTTAAACAATTTATTATCTTGGACATTTGACTTACCTCTGCAATATTCTGTTGATTGTTTCTTTGGGGATAATTGCAGCATCCCTGCTTTTTGCGCTCTTTTTCTAACTTAAGAATACTTGATGCACCCTAAACTTTAGCTTGATTTAACATTTATAGGCTAGGTGTAAATTAATACCAAAGCATTCATCTCCAGCTGCCTGAAATCTAAAGCAACCCTATGTTTAATGGATACACAATTTGCATCTGCCCAGTTTGTGCTGTAAATAAAATCTGCTTAATCATTCTAAGGAAGTGATTCCCTCCTTTCCCTTACATCTCCCCATAAACCTCCATCACCCTTAAACTGTGGCACACTGTCTAAAAATGTTATATGCCTTAATTCCTCCAATGCTACTTAGTAAATATATTCTGAATCTAGCAGAAAAAATGTTTCATCAGATGGTCAGCTTGGTAAAATATTTTGCTTCTAAGAGGGGATGAACAGCAGGCAACGAAAGAAATACGGCTATAATAAAAGACACCGGCAGTGAAAAGGCTGTGGTAAAATCAGCATAAATGTCACCCCCACACACACACAACAAAATATATTTTCTTTAGAAATAAATACTGTAAGAATAACATTAATATCTTTAGCCGAAAGTGGGGGAAATGTAAGAACAGTAAAAATTGTACTCTTGTATAAGCAAACTTTGCTCTTGAAATGCAGGAGATACGGGATGCTAGTTGTGGCATTTTGCTTATTTGATTCCAGCTTGTTCTCTGATGTTTTTTTCAAGAAAGCAAAGGATAGCCACCATTTCATAGCTCAGCAAGACAGGGCTAAAAGCCCATTGCTGGTTAACTGGTTTGGCAGCCAGCAGACTTCACTTCAGTTTTTCTTGACTCCTGACGGAATGCATAGTATCAGTCAGTTTTATTCATGTCTGTAGACCTTCATTTACCTTCTGACTCTGAATCAATATAAAGAAAGCTGATGAGATGAAAAGTACTTCAGAAAAGCAAGCATCAAGCAGTGCCTTTCACTACAAGCAAACACAAATTAAAATATCTAATTTAATAAAACTCAGAGGGCCTTAGATGGAAAGTTATCTGGAGGACATTGCTGAGGCCAGAAGCATCTAGTTCTTGCCAATAGTAGAGGATAAGGTAAAAGGAAAAGGAAGAAAACCTGAGAAAGTTAACCAAGTGCAATGTAGAGAGAACCTGTCTGTCCAGCCTGGTTTCTATATTGTTTTTTCAAGGTGATGGAGAGGTTAAAGTAGCCCCTAAGACTGGAAAGATCTGGGTTCAATTCCCTGATGTATCACAGAGCCACCCTGCAACTCTGAAGAAGTTGACTGGGCACAGCTAGATGGACACATAGATCTCTTACAGATCCAAAGGTTACTGATTTCAAGAAAATGTTGACCTAAAACTCAAGCAAAATTAGAATGAAGTTAAAATTGCTGAAGCAAACATGGAAAATAAAAGCAAATTAGAATGAGCAAGTGCAAACAATCAAAGTAAATTTAGCTATAAGCACAGAACAACAAAAGTCTGTTCTGTAAAATAGGAAAACAAGAACTCAGTTGTATATATTTTCCAAACATTTGCTGGCTCATGATCACTCTTATTTCATGTAGATACTGTCATTTTCTTTAACCTGATTCTCTAATACAACTGTTTTCAGATAACCCCAAACCAGGATCCTAATGGATCTGGGAGGGCTACTCCCACCATAAGGTCATGGTACTTAAGTTTAGGAAAACTGTATGTTTGGATACTGGATACAGTCTAGTCACACCAACTTAAAACTTTGTACAGCCATACCTTCTACCTTTACTGGCCATGCAGATGGTCCCACAGCAAAAAGCCCAAGTCTCTTTTCTACTTTTTGACTTGCACATAGACAGAAATTCCCCTGACAGCTGACCCTACATCTATGAGGTGTGCAGGCTGAGCAGCATATAGGAGGAGGAATTGAACCGGTCTGTCCGGGGACCTAGCATTTCTAGTCTGCTCTGTAAATTCCTTTTGCCTTTTTTTGCCTGTTTCTTCCATGCTAATTGGAATCCTATTGAATACTGAGAGGCACCAAGCTCACTGGTCCCTGTTCCAGATTCATGGCAGACTGGAGAGAAGCAATTGCCCCACTCAGCAGCTGCAGACCTCATCAGATGCAATTTTTCAAGTCAGCTTCCTTAAAAGTATATAAAATTATCATTGTTTCATTGGTATAGACAGTGCTTTTGGGGTCATTATAGCTTGGCCAAGCTTTTTTCCCTGAGATCAGAGACAGACTGGAATGACACTGTCATCCTCTAGAATTACAATAGTGACACCTTGCAGAGGATGATGGCCTTGCTACCTTCCTCAAAATGGAGGAAAGACTTATGTTTTTTTAATTGCAAGAAAAAAAAAAAAATCTCCTTTATGTATGAACAGTAGAGTTTTTCCTCCCTCTCACCCCTCCCAGAATCTTTAACATTTTGATCTGAGACAGACATCATTTGGCACAGAAAATTTAAGGTCAGAGTAGATGGAGAGAAGAGAATCATATATGAGAAAGTCCTTAGCAAACTTCACTGTAGAAGCATTAGACAAACTCAGTGTATAAAAGAGAAATAAAATGAGACAATTGCACATCAGAAATAAGAGTTTAGTAACAAACATTGACACCTTTCCTCTGCCCATTTTCCCTCCCTTATACTCTCAGCCTGGAAACAACAACTATAACAAGGCAAACCTAAAAAAAAAAAAAAAAAAAAAAAAAAAAAAAAAAAAAAAAAGAGTGAAAAAAATCTTACTCCTGCTTCTGTTGATGAATATGTTTCCTTATATTCACAGCATGCAAGGTTGTTCTAAGCAGATTCCCATGCCACAGCACATTAGATTATGTGCAAAATTCTTTGGTGGTGTCTTCTCATAAGGTTGATGCTAGAAAAAGAGCCAACAATGCAAGCTAATATTTCAAGCCATGCCCTGATGGGAGACACAAAGCAATTCCTTTCACAAGGAACAGGCAGCTTTCGGAGCAGAAGCAGATGGGTGATCTCAAATCGTTTCAGAAATGAAACATGGGAAGTTCACAGTATGCCAGCCACATCACTGACAGGTATTCCAGCGTGTGCTTTAAGGGCTGGAAATATTCTCTGCTTATCTTGTCCCTGCACCTTTTTGTGTTAACAGCTACAAAGCTACCATATGCACACACGGACCCTATCCTGACAGTGAGGGCAGCATGGTGAGCAGACATTTTAAAAAGAAAACTAAGCACTGGGCTGTTAGTTGGAGGGGGATGCACAGGTAGCACCTCATTGCTTGGCCATTAATGAATACTTTCCTCAAGCAGCCTGAGGCAACAATGCTCGGCAGACTTACTGTGAAAAAATAGAACTGCAATGTTATTTAGAGGAAAATTATTTGGGATCTTTACCTGATACCACTAGGATTGGCAGAGATTTCACTAATAAATTAGTGGCCAGGCTTTTAAACACTGTGAATCGACTATATTTGGGTGACTGTTCCGACATCTCAAGGGAAGCCAGGGTAATGCCAGTTTGCAGTTTTGCTTAGGACAGTGGATTTTCTCAACCTCATCAAGGTGCAGACCCAAGAACAAACCTGTTCCCTCAACACTGCAGGAAAGGAGGAGCCAGGCTGAAGTTTGCTGACCCCTCTGCCAATTCCAATGGCTTCTACAGGGAGAATCTGCCCCATGAGGTGACCCCAGAAGAGTTGTTCCATCCTGCAGCTTCCCTGGAGGAGCAGGTCACCCAAGACGAAACAACCTGCCCGTCCCCGAGATCTGGACCTTCAGTCACGTACTCCTGCTCTTTCCTTTGCTGGTGCAGATGGAGTGCAACAACACAAATATCATTGGTATAGTTTAGTTTCTGGGTAATTGTGCCATCTGAGATTCCAATTGCTTTTCTTTTTGTACCTCATAGCTATAGTTTTATTGGGAGATCTCTGCTGTCAGCTGCCTACAAAGCCAACATAAATCACTTGCTAAGCCATATCATGTTTATAGCTATTGTGCCAAATTAAACCCTGGTGTAAGCACATGCAACTCGCAGCCATGGCTGGCTGCAATCCATTGTGTCTAGCAAGAAACATTTGTTATACTCCCAGTGATACTTTTATACTGTTACCTTAGTAAAGACTACAGTTGGTGTAAATCAGCACGTTTTCATTGCCTTCAGTGGATCTATACTGACATAATTCTTTTTCATCTTTATCTCCCATCATACTTGTGATTCAGCTCCTATATTTCCTGCTTAGTTACATTGTTCCTGCCTATGTCAGACTCTCTATATCAAAACCAGATATTTTTTGTAAAGGTTTTACATGTATTGTGAACACGAGCATTGGGCTGCGGGAGAGCAGAGCCCATCTATCTTGGTCTNAATATAATAATGAGGATGTATTAAGACTGATGCTTTTCCTCAGCAGTTTCCTGGTCTATTATAATTAGTGGTACAGAGACATCTGGAGCTGAGCGTAACATCCAGGCTCCTATTAAGAGATTTGAATTTGTCTAACCCTTAGGTGAACCCACTTGTACTTTAGACCTAAACAAAATGCGCTGGCAGCAAGATCTGCAGGAGCCTTGTGCAGAAGTAGGCATAGGTACCACTACTCCTCTGCTTGCCCCCAAATTAGTGACTCTCAAGTTCCCTGAGCCATCTTTCACAAAGCCAAATGCAGAGGGAGTGAAGGTAGTCATACTACTTCATAGTACTTTAAGGTTACATAGTACTTCATAGTACCTGACCCTGCTTTTTAAGGCTTCCCTATATCATTGTTCATATGAAAAGACACATCGTAAAACAGGCCCAAACTGTCGCTGTTTTTAAGAATAGTAGCAATTCTGTTTCATCAGCCATAAGCAACTCAGCCAGCATGCAAAGCAATAAGAAATTGTAAGCCAGAAGCAACTATCTATGAGACAAAGCATCATTAAACATACTGAAAGGATTATTATATGCCAAGTGTCTACTGTTTTTCTAACAGCATCTGTCTCCAGGTGCATCCTCAAATGTTCCGTATTAACCCGAGACCTTTCTGTACCTAAGTTGCTTTGCCCCATCCTGCTGCACCTACTATGAGGTTTGAATCAGAGCTTGTTCCCTGATCTGCTTCAAGACTTCAAAGAAGTCTTTGGAAATTGGAGGCCTCAAAATGGAGAGATCTCACTAATAAAATGTATTCCAGCTCTGTAATTCTTTCTTTTTCTGGTGTGTATTCATTAAATTGGCATCGTGTAAAGTAAGGCTTTAGTTTTAAAAGGCCTCCTTTGATTTTCAGATGTTTACAGAACATTCACTCCTACTTGCTTGCTTGAAAGCTAATCTATTTCTTCCCCCTTTCAGGTCATCTATACAGGGCCTTCTGGTGGCCTCCACAAACATGTTTGCAAATCCCTGGCTGATCAGCTTTATTTTGTTCCTTTTTCACATGTAGCTAACCTTTGAAAATAATTTCTGAAGGCTATTCTGAATAGTAGAATCCCAGCTGGAAATTTTTAAGGTCATGACATAAGATTTAACACACATTCTGGTTTTTTTTTTGCTTTGCTTTCTCTTTGATGTGATAGTTTTCTCTGCTGTTTTGCTTTATATAACATTATGCTTTTTCTGACCATACACCATTTCTGAAGGCTTCCAATGAAATTACTATATTGTAAACAGTGCCTCGCTGTTCCACAAAGCTGTTCATTGGTGAGGAAGGTTGTATGTCTGGAGATAAATAAGGAAAAGAGATGAGAGATCTCTATCTAGCATTTCCCTGAAAGAAAAAGATGCAAGTTTTACTGCAAAATGCTCACCATGCCAGGGTGCATGTGAGCATGGTGAGCAGTTATTTTAAAAGGAAAAATAACTACTGGGCTATTAGTTGGAGATGGATGGACAGGTAGCACCTCATTGCTTTGCCATTAGTGAATGTTCTTCTCGAGCATCCTCGAGGCAACAATGCTTGGCAGATTTACTGTAAAAGGTAGAAATGCAATGCTATTAAGGGAAAAACTATTTAGGGGCTTTACCACTAAGATTGGTAGAGATTTCACTAATGAGATAGTGGCCAGGCTTTTAAACTGTGAATTGACTGTATCTGTGGGGGTGCAGGAGTGACAAAAAAAACAGATGGGCATTTTTTTCTCCTCTTGAGCAACTGACAATGCAACCTGAATCCCTATAGCACAGCACAAACTGATCTGCCCCTGGTGAACCTTGGAGACTTCCAGCTGTTCTGGACTGAGTCCCATTTGCCTGAGATTTTGCCTCAAAACTAAGCAGCAAAAGTCAGACAGACATTCCTGACCTTATACAAATGAATCATGAAGTGAAGAACATAGCTTCTGGTGGAGTCCAGGCTGTGTTGTCTGGTCAATTACTTTGTGTGGATGGGCCAGGGTCTGGCACATATTTAAGAAACAGTCAATTTATCTAGCAACTCAGGCCCCATCTTTGACCTCAAAAATAGAAACAAAAGACTGATTAATATTCATAAGTTTGGCATTCCTATAAAGTCAGGTACAAATATATATATGTATAAGTGGTAACAGAGTGTGGTTTAGTCCATCATGAATAATGTTAACGACAATGAGTGGTAACAGAGTGAGCCACCAGAAAAAGTCCAATTGACTTATATTTTGAAATCATTCACTGCATCCTCAGACACACTGACCGCAACCTCGTCCGATGCAAACCAATTGAGCTGTGCTGGCTTCAGCAGCACTCTTCCAAATTTACATCAGCAAAACATGAAATCCTTTAAGCACTGACCAACTCAGCTTCTGTTGGGGACCTTTTCATTGATATCAGAGACTCTGACTACATCCTGGAAAAAAAAAAAAGAAAGAAAAAGAAAATCCCATTTCCACTCTGTGTCGAACACAAAGAACACCTTTTCAAAGAGATATATTAAGAAAAGGAAGGACTGACAGCAAGCAATCCATCTCATAAAACACGAGACCAACAGGCTTGGAACAGAAAGCCAGAGCATATCACAAGGGAAATGGAAATTATCCATCCACATCCTAATGAAATAGGAAATAAATGATTTGTTTTTAATGGAATGTGTATGTGTGTTTGTGTGCACTGCCTTTGTGAAATCTCCAGGGAAAAAGTAATTATCTGTAGAGCAAAATCACTCTTGTGAGACCAGTGTGTCTATAAACAGCTATATTCTAGCTGATATCGTAAGGATGCAATGAAGACGTATCACGGAATACCTCAATGTGAGTCCACCATTTACTGAGAGATTCTAGATGGCCAGGATCTGCACAACCTGTTCACTGCCTTTGTTAGAGAAAGAAAGAACTCAAGGAAAAAAAGACAGGAAAAAAAGAAAAATAAACAAACAAACAAAAAAACTCCACAAAAACCCACCACTATCACAGCAAATATCCTGGAGGCACTGACAAAGTCTAGAGGTTTTTGCTACAGTATTTTAACAGTTGATCATCTCCAGCGGCAAACCTCAGCTTCCATGTGGAGGTTTCCCTCCTTGGCACAGGTACCACCACCGGGAACGGACACTGGCTTCGTGGCTGTTGTGTTTCACAGCCTGGTGTTTCAGTGCTGGGCGGGAGGGGTTGCTCTAAGGTTGTAAGCTGTGACAGTGGAGGGATAGATCCTGTCTTCTCCTTTTCCAGTCATACTATTAACAGTAACTTGCCAGTAAGTGGGCAAGACCAGGCGGTATTCCTTTTGGAGGCTGTGACTCTTTTCCATTTGATGGAAAACAATCCCATAAAAACATGATGGAACAATTTTGATAGCCTAAATGTGTACTTTACAGTCACAGAGAGAAGACAAAATCTGAACAGCTTCAGCAACCATCACAGATGGCCTTGGACATTCCTCAGCTCTTACAAGCTGATAACTTTAATAACTCTGCAGGATCAAAAGCTGCACACTCAAACATCACCCCAGACAACATAGTTGACTAAAATGTCATTGACACCACAGTCAAAGTGGTGTTTCAAAAGCAAAAGCCCAAGGTAGGAGAAGCTAGCATAAGGCAACAACCTTAAGCCATATCCGGGGTTCAAACTCATACCACAGTTCCTTTGTCTACTCCTGACTTGCTGGCAACATGCTGTATAATCATCTCTGTCATCTCCTCTCACAATTTTACTTCAAAAAATTTTGACAAGATGCTTTAATTGCTGATAATTAGAGGAATTTTCTGTGCTTCATTGAAGTTGGAAAAGGGAAGTATTAATTCCTATTCCTGTCGGTATATTTCTGTGCCTAGACAGATACATAAATGCATGCATGAGGAAGAAAGGCTATGTATTTATTCTGTGCTAGGATTTGCTCCTCCTCCTTTTTTTCCCCTCCAACCTGTTTTACACTCAAAAAAAAAAAAAAAAAAAAAAAAGACAGAAAGAAGTTTAAGACAGTCAGACCTGGGCGCACACTGCAACTCAGTTAATTCCTCATTAACAGTGTGTCAGGAGAACTGATTTATCAGAAAATCTGTCTTCCTGCAAATAGCTTTATAGGATCACCTGTAGTTTTATTTCCCATTGATTTAACAATGGAATCTCAATTCTGGTCCTTCTCAGCAATAGAGAAAGAGAGAGAGAGAGAGAGAGAGAGAGAGCGAGAGAGAGAGAGAGAGAGAGAGAGAAACCTACAATTGCACTGAAATATCTGTTAGCAAGGTATGAGACCCTCTGAGGATGCCTGAGGAAGCAGCCTAGGAAGGTTAGTGTCCCTCGGCAGGTGCCTATGGCTCTTGTGATATGGGAAATGATGAAATTCAGACCTTGTGTCTGCAATAGCTGCCTGCATTTAAATTAAATTGCTTGACATAATTCGAACAGTTAATCCTTTGTATCAAAATACCTGCAATTTGAATGCTGTGTTGTTAACATCATAAAAATGCTTAAAATATTGTGAGTAAAATAAATGTGGTGATTCTGCAGATACAGGCTTTCTCTCAGACAAAAACACTTTCAATGATCAGCTTTCACTATAGCCTGACTAAATTATACCACAAAATTTCAGGTCTGGTTCATTTGCTAAGAACATATCTTCTTCCCTGCAAAGACTGAGGAAACAACGCACATTTCTAAACACTGAGTGAGATTTTTGAGTTTTTTGGTCATTCTGGGGAGCTGGTTGTTCATTTTTTAGATTTGGTCTGGAGCAGCTGAGACCAGAAATGAGATGTGCTGCAGTGTGAATCTGAACACCTAAGAACATGGCTGAATTCGGCATCTATTCTTGACTCTACCACCAATCTGCAGTGCAGTCTAGAGAAATGCCCTTCCCTTTCTTGCCCCTGTGTCTTTTCAAGGCAGTAAGGTTAGTAAAACTGTTTCTAAAGACAGAAAAAGCTGTGTTTACCCATGCTTGTCTAGTCCTGGAACAAGGAAACTAAAAGAAGCTGGCAGGATTTTCACTGACCAGTTAAGCCAGTAAAGGTTTAGACTCCAAATATTCCTTCAACATGTTCAGCCTCTGCTCCAGGAAACTACTGGAAAACAAATAATATTAGTATATCCCACTTGTTTTGGAGTAGTACTGCAAGTGCAGGTTCCTCTTGAGCATGCATAAGATGGAAATTAGTCATTAATCAACTGAATCCCCACTGAACCACTAACCTAATGCACTAAAATGAATGATGGAAGGAGAAATAAATGCTTCTGAATTGGACAAAGCAGAGATATTATATCAACCAAAACATATCACGCTCAGGCTATTCATGGGGAGGAGGGGTGTGAAGAAGTCCTTTTTAGATTTATCATTTAGACTATTAATACTGATGGTCTGGGCAGAAGCAGGGAGGAAATCAGTCTTCCATTCGGCAGTGCAGAAACTGAATATCAGATGATCCAGAAATAAACATTACAGATGCTGTTGTGTCTTAAGTGAAGTTGAGGCAAAAAGCAATTTCTTATTCTTTTGCTTATTTTCCTTACCTAAGGAGGAGCCTATGTTGGCTGCCATGAAAAGACATTGTGTACCCTCAGGATCTGGAAGATGGATCCTTCTAAGGGGAAATACATCCTAGCAGTTCACTCTATGAAACAGACTGCTATTTCAGGTTAGGCAAGTGCTAAAAAGAAATATGTGTTTTTGGTGAAGTGATTCTCTATCTTTCTTTCTGAGAAAACTTTTGCTTTAATGAAGCTGGTCCCAGATGGGTCAAGAAGGGTTTCAGCAGGATCTGATGCAACACTGCAGTTCCCAAACCAGCCAAACCTCCACATCTGGGGACATGGGAAAATAACCCTGCACTCTTGGAAAATGAGAACTGCTTTATGAAGTTTGATTTGCCCTGCCTCTGGGATCCAGAGACATTGCCAAGAGCCTGAATCACACCTGATGCAGTGGCAGCAGCAGATGAAGGCAAGACCAGAGCATCCGCATAGCCCTGTGCTGCTGGGCACTTCTCATCTCAGTACACTATAAAAATAAATATCTTCCAGCAAAGGGATAGGACAGGAGGGAATCAAGGGCAGAACAACCTTAGGCTCTCTGTCAGGCCCCGCTTATGCTCTTTATTGCAGCACAGGTTTTGACTGAGCCTGTGCATGTTAGTCTCAAATTAAAAGTGGACTTCTCTGAGCTTCGTTAGCTGTAAACAATCCATGCTTTATTAAGGGGTAAGTAATTAAGGCACTAAGAGCACTCAAAAAAAAAAAAAAAAAAAAAAGTTTCACTAAACCAAGAACAGGATATTAAAGGTGAAGAACAGGTAGTGGCACAATATGGAAGCAAAGATCAGAGCTGTCAAGATGCAAATTCTCCCTGCTTTATATTAAACACGCTGAAGCTTGCAGCTGATGAAAATTTCAGCCACTGATGAGAGAACAGATTAGGATTTCAAAAAGCATTTGAAGCAGTAGGGATCAAATAGTATTTCTGGCTAAATTTACATGTGGCCTTTCTGATTTAACTGCATGTCAAAGAAAGGAACATTTTGAGCACTCCAACATGCACCTTCTTCCTCTGAGAACAGATTCTTGCAGGTCCCTGATGGCTGCAGCTAAGATTTCTCATGCACATTCCTCTCCCCTTACTAAGGGCTAAGGTTTCACTTTCCTAGCAGGGTTAAGCAGACAGCCCTGAGAAGGGCCAGACATATAAGCGAATAAGACTCAGACCAAAGAAACAAGCAGTTGCAAAGGGCAGCCTCTGCCTCTGTGCTGAGCAGCAGGGAAAATTGGCTCTAAGAGCTCTCTGACGCTTATTGAAATGTGTTGGTTTCTCAGCACAAGAGGGCTACCCTCTGGTTTCTGCAAAGAAATATAAACTCACGGCTCTGCATACATGATTTTGGATAATCAAAAGCAGCAAGCGGGCCAGAAATTGGTTTGCCCTATGCAAACAGTATTAACTTGTGTTGGTTTTCTGGGCACATGTTAACATAAATCTGACATTAACACTAGCTTGCCTGCTACTCTTAATTGAGAAAACAGTGATTTACAGGCTCTGTTAACATAAGACACTTTCTGACACTTGCTCCTCCCTCAGCAAAGAGGCATCCATACCCTTTACATGTCAGTTTCTTGGACTGAAGTGGGTCCTGTTTTGCTTTCCCTCTTTTGGGAGCTCTGCCGCATTACTGGCCTGTTTTTTTTTTTTTTTTTTCCCCTCCCTCCCTCCCTCTCCTCTGGAATACTTTGTTGCTTTGCCAGGTAAGAGAAAGAACAGGTAAAAACTTTTTTTTACCTCCAGACATCCTAAAGAGGATAATTGTAAAGGATCACTTGGGAGACAGACTATTGCTCCTGTAATTTATTAGATGTTATTTATTAGATGACATATGATCACTCAACCTTCATTTCAAGTACACTGAAAGCAACGCAGACCTGCCTCCCCAAAAGGGAATCCACCGATTTTATTCACAGCTCATGTGACATCTCTTTTCTCTCAAGTGAAATCCAAGTCCTTCTCTGCTATTCTATTTGATGACTTCAAATATCAAGAAGAAAACAAGCCAAACCCACAAACACACAACAACATCAAAAAAACACATACTCATCTTAACCTTTTTGCACAGGATTATGTATTTCTAACAGAATTTCTCTTTCTAATCTTTCTTTTCAGGTGGGAAAAAGGTATAAGAACACTGAACACCTTGTGCTGCACTTTTTTGTCTTTTAGATTCTGAACATAGCCTCGCACTAATCCAATTGCAGGTGTTTTGCATTTTGAATTTCATAAAGAAAACTTCAAACAAGCATTGCAATTTGCTCTCTGCTGGTTTGTTAAACCATTGTCCTATGGCCTATAAACTATTTTCCTCCTCTCAGCCTACTCAAGCCAAGTCCAGACCACTAGTTACACATATAGTATGTATGGCTACATATGTAGCCTGACAAGAGCTGACTCATTTAATGCAACACCTAAGCTTCCCTCTTAGCCTTACTTCACTTACAACTACTCTATTTCTGGGTCCTTGTTCCAAATCCTCTCTGCCCTATAAGAGCAGGAAAGTGACTTTGAGTACACAGCAAATAAAAACCTCATTTTACTGAAGAAGAGCTGAGAAGACAATTAGCAGCTATGAGAGAATGGGAAAAGAGGCTAAAGAAGTAAAGGAGAACAGTATTGGAAAACAGGAACAGCAGATCAGAAACCCGGATAGTCACTGCTGATACTGACAAGTTGCTACTCTAAAACTTAGTCTGAATAAACGGATTGCCAAGGCTTTGGGGGAAGTTTGCAGTTGGGATAGAAGAAAAGGGAAGAGAGGGGGAGAAAAAGCAGGTAGAAGTCAGCCTGGATAATGTTGCAAAAGAGGCGCTTTGCATCCTTTAGATAAAACGTTACAAATCTAGCACCAGGTCTGGGCACTTGCCTGCGAGGCGGCACTGAGAGCCCTCCAAAACCGGGGGCTCTTCTTCTCTTGCTCAGCAATAACAAGTCCCAGTGACGAAAATTCCTTTGCTGGAGACCCGGCCGTGCGCAGACGTGTGCGGCTGTGCTCATGCTTCCACAAGGTGGCCTCCTCCAGTAACTTTCTCCAGCAGTAATTCCATGTCTGCAAGAGCCACGTGTGTGCAAGAGCCAGCACATGCTTGCAGGCACAGTTTTGTTTCTCTCGCTCCCCCCACCCCACACTTCTTTTTGTTTTTTTTGGGGGGGGGGGGGGCCAAGAAAGACATTAAGATCACAAAAAAGAAGCATGCCTCTAAAAGTGCTAATGCGTGTCCCTCAGATCAGACCGCAAGGAACCTTCACAATCAGGAGGCTGATCCTCAGACTCTCAGCCCCTACTGGTACCACTAATAGTAATAATGGTTGTAGTAGTAATAAAAATAATCGTAGTAGTAGCAGCAGCAACTTAGTTGTATGAGCCCACCTAGATTTGCTACTTTCTTTTAGCATCTGCCTGGTTCCCAAGCACTACAGCCCTATCACATTCCAGGCATTGCATGAGGCCAGTTGACTCGTATCTTAAAAAACTAAATCCAGAAGAGAGGACCTGTACAAAGGAAAATAAGTCTTATTTAAGCCCAAACTCTTCATCTAAAAGTAATAGTTTATTCCACAAGGTTGTGAGTAGCTTTAGGTCCAGGGGTATAATATTGCCCTGTCCTTGCCATCAGCCAGAAAGTGCCCCCTAATTCTTTTAATTCTTTAACTTGCACTAATGTGCAAGTTTTGCAAGGAAAAAGTGGAAACATACTATCACCTCCTCAGTCAGAAAGAAAAGCTTGTCCTTAAAAACTAAAATCTTCACATTTCTACTTGGGCAATTTCCACAATGAGTCCATAAATGGCTGAGATCAGTTTAAAAATAGAGAGCTCTTTGTGCGAAGCTAGATGTTTTATTCAAGACACAAAATATCTTCTGGACAAAAAACATGTTCTGTTGGAGTAAACAAACACAGATCAGAGCAAAGACAAACTTCAAAGAACCCTCTGGGTTTCGGCAGATTGCAGCTTACAAGAAGCTTACAAGTGACCGGGTACTTCCCCCCACACAGTCTCCTTTTGGTCATCCGTTGCCGTGCTTCCCTTCTTTAAAACTAACTCCTCAAAAGCTGCAAAGAGTGTTTTTATGCACTAACACCGAGGATGTCTTATGAGCCAGCTTTCCATGCCCAAATTAAGCCCTGACATTCATGGATGAAATTGGAAGTATCCATTTTCCCAATAGGTGACATGTCAGTCTGTAAGAGGGATGGCAGCTGGTAATAGGTTCTAAGTAGGGGGTGCCAGAAGAGCAGGGAGGCTGGAAGCCTTTCCTATACACACAAAATATGGTCCTGGCCATTACAGAAGGTGAAAAGTTGGCAGTCCAAGTCTTGAACTATTGCATAGGACTATAGGACTAGACAGGTCTCAAAAGCTGAGTCCAAATTTTTGGGTGAGGGGGAGGTGAAGATACATCATGGGCAATCATCATGCATGTGCATGACAGAAATGAGATGCAAGGCCTCAGGACATAACCGAGGACTTGTGTCAGCTCTTAGCAAGGCTGAAGAAAAATTTTGAAAGCTTTATCAAAAGCAAATGTGAATATGTTTGTTCAGTAGTAATTTGAGTCTTGCAGAGTCAGCCAGCAAGGAAGACAAACAGATAGGTTGGGAACAGCCCCACATGCTCACAGGGCCTCCAATTTTGTAGACATCTTTCTTAGGACAGAAGAAATTACTTTCTGGGAACTCTAAGAAAGACCTTAGATAATTAGACTAGACTTGTTACCTGTCTTTTAGATGGCCAAAGCGAGGCAAGATAAATCCCTTGTCAAACACAGTCTGATATTCTGAACACTAGCATGTTGCTCCTCCGGTGCTCCTGAACAGGCTTTCCTGAACTGGCAGGAGCACTACTCCTAGCAAGAGTACTATTACCTAGTATAGGGAACAAGTTGCTTAAGAGTGCCTTTCAGAATAAATTTTTGGAGAACAGCTCCTAAAAAGAGAGACTCGAGGAAGAAAAACAAACACACACACACACACACACACACACACACACACAGAGCTTCTGATCTTCACTAGCTTTTCTTCTAAACATTTTCTTAATCAAAGTTTTTAGTTTGGGGAAAAATGAGGAAAAAAAACATTTTTCATTTTTATGGGAATAACTAAGGGAGATTTCAGGCCTCTTTCAGTTCAGGCAGATGTCAAGACCTTAATTCAGTAGTCTTTATACAGGCAGATATAACGGCACTTCAGACCTCCAAAGTCTTACATACTCACATGGGGCTAGCAAATACAGTACATGACCTACAGAATACCTACTCCTTTTCAGAAGTGGTATTTGGAGACCAGTTACCCATTGTCTTGGTAGTTTTGCTTTTATAAATGAATCAACTACTAATTCTTACAGTTATGCAGAAAAACTTAAAGGCTGAACTTTTCCCTAAATGAATCCAAAGGTCTCAAAAGCCTGCTAGGAAGTTGAAAAGAAAAATAAATACTCTTTAAAACTTCTAAAGCTTATTTTTGAATTCCTCAGCTGTGTTTTTGGAAAACTTAGGGATTATTACTACTGGTAATCACATTAATCTGGCCTCTGACCTCTACCTTCTATCCCTCACAAGTATTAGAAGTCTGCAGAGTTCATGAGATGAACCCATGCCATCACTTCAGTGGAAACAGGCAGGGAGTCCTCTATTAGTAATTTTAAAGTAGCAGTCTGAATCCTAGATCAGAGAAATGTATACCACCAGCAAAAATGAAAAATGAAGGAGAAAAAAGAAAACCCCAATAACCTTACAAATACTATGTTTTGGAGGAACATGACAGCTTTTACAGCATCTCTTTACTTGAACCTATATTCTAACTTTTGTATAGGCAGTGAAGACTCATCCAGAATGCCATGGATTTTGACTTAGATCACAGATGTCAAGATTTTTCATGAAAAATACCTGCTCAGGAAGATGGTTTTGTGGTATATATCACACTAAATATAAATTAATAATTCTATGTGCCTGAATTGTGCTCAGAAGAAAACAATCAAAGAAAACTGAAAATAGCTATTTACCACTAACTTAAAATCTTAGACTTGGCTATTTAGCAAAGTCAATCATAGGTTATTCACATAAAACCAGTTTTGGCTCCAGTAGATATCACTAACTAAAGGAGACAATAACTTCATCACATGCTAGCTTAAGAGAGATTTCCAAGTCTTTGTTCTTTGAAAGGAAAAGATATCACAAAAACTTGCATTATCTTAATGTGAGAAGTTGTTGAAGTGGAAGTATGAACTATAACAGCATTTTTATTACAAAAATATATTGACTATAAACTTAGGAAATATTGTATTATTATACTGAAGTGCAAAGCATCAATCACTTTTAGTGCAGAGGCAAGGGAAGAAGACTGACCTCTCTGGTATTTCTGAAACAGTTTAGGATATATTTACATGTTTCCCAGAATCCTAAAGCCACAAGATGACCCAGAAGGAGGGCAAGTTGGCTTTGAGGGCAGATGCCTTCGTCACTGACTTTCCAATAGATTCACAGCCTCGATCATCTGCATCGATCCGTGAATCAGCACTGGTCAGACTCCCTGCATGGGAATGATCCCTTGAGCTCATTCACAGCCGAAAACTCTGACCATCCACATTCCAGAAGGTTGTCCACTCTCTTGGTGCTGAGTTCAAGCTGTATTCTTTGTCCTACAGATCTGTTTTTTAAAGGGAAAGGTTTCCAAGCACCACAAATAACTTAGACACTCAACTCAACATTGATACGTTCTGACCTTGCATTCAAGCTCTACAGGTATTACATGTCTGCAGAAAAGGTCTTCAACAGGAAATTTCTTCCAGTCTCAGACCAGCACAATCCCCGTTTAACAGTCATCCCTCACAAACACGGCAAAGCCCTCTTTTCTCTGTCTTTGTGCTTGTCCATGGCTGACTGACATGGATGAGCACCCACTCATTGTGGTAAGTCAGAATGCCACCACAGTAGACTTTTTTTTTTTTTCCCTGTCATATCTCTTTTCACATTTTAGTACAAAGCAAACAATTACCCCCCCCAAAACAAAACAAACAACAAAAAAACCCCTACCACCATCAAACAAACAAAACAAAAACAACCCCCACCATTCACATACTACTCCTGCTCCTGAAAACAGCTGAGAAAGCTGGTGTCTGTTTTCTATCTTACAAAAGGCTATTGCTGCTTGTTTTTCCAGCTCCATTTAAGACTTCCTCATAAAACAAAACAAACAAACAAAAAAAACACACAAACAAAAAGCAACCGAAAACATTTAGACACCCATTTCCCCCAAAGGACTTTTGGCATTTTTACAGACATGTGAATGAGACACCATTTTGAAAGGAGAGCAGCATTTCCCTTTTCATCACCAAATTAATATTGTTTAAACCTACATTTTCAGGATATCATTTATTGTCACTGCTTTTCTTGAGCTACTCTTGTTTGCTCAGTGTATTTACCAGGCATTTATCTTACTCTATCGGCAAAGATTAAAGACTCATCCTACCTAGTAATCCAATTATCCTACGTGAGAAAAGCAAATGTATCTTTGGTCAGTGCCCACAGAGCTCCAGGAATCCATTGCAACAGAAAATGAAACCTAATTAATTGTGTGCTTTGGTTTAGCTTCATCCACATCATTATTTAATGTGTTTCTAATGCATATGTTAGAAGAGATTTAACGGATCTAAATGCACAGAAACACTGGGTCACTTCACCTTAAGGTGGGTGTTTATATATTGGGTGATCATTATATTGCTAAACAGTTGTTTCTGAAGAAAGTTACTTCTGGTGGGAGGCTTAGGAAGGGAGAGACTTGCAAAGCATTAGGATAATTTATTACTTATGCAGAAATCCATGTATTTCAACAGTTCCATTCATCCCCATTTTACACTTGGGGAGAAAAGAGCTCTCTTCACAACTGTTTTGCTTGCTTCAATGTGTATTCACTTTCTCCTGACAGATTAAAGCACCTGGGTGAATCCCAAAGTAGCAGAACATTTTCATCTATCATAACCACAGAAGTGGCCAGGTGCCAGAGCAAGGTTTGATCTCAAAAACGGACCCACAGCATGATGCAGCAGAGGAACGGGCTGGCACAAACCTCACACAAATACGCTGGGGAGGGGCGGTAGCGCTTTTACTCCTGCCTAGGGCTATCGTACGCTGTTATATCAGCCTGGATGGTCAGCAACTGAGTCCTCAAAGCTGGAAAATATCCACAGAAGAGCTACAAGAGTGATCTGAGGACAGGCAAAAGCAGCAGAAAATGGAAGTCTCTCAATACCATTTAACAAAGATAATGCTATCATGCAACATCCCAAGCTGACGAGTATCTCTGGTTTGAGCTTTGAGATAGTGAGGACCAGCAGCTAGAAACTACAGACCAAAATCACAGCAAAATTATAAAGCACAGTGTTAACAGCAAACCGATCAGCCATTAAGAGAAACTACTAAGAAATGTGGCAAATTCTTCATTGCCCTTGACTGCTGAATCAAGGCTAAAAGCTTTCTAAAATAGACTGTATACTTCAAATAGAAGTTACAGAGAAAAGAAAAACACAAAGTATGCATTAAAGCACAGCTCAAATCTGGCAGTAGCAAAGATACCCTCCAAAACTGAGTGTCAGTGAAAACAATACTATTTTCTCAAACTTACTAGTGCTAGGCAAGACCTTACTAGTATCGTGCTGCTTCCGAACAGGTTGGCTTCTTGAAAAAACGGAGCTTTTTAGCTTTTAAATGGTTAATATCTTGTTTAATCAGGGCCTGAACTCTTGGAAAGGAATAAGAGAATAAGAAAGAAAATATATTTGCTTATAAATATTAACTGTCATATTTTTCCAAAGTATATATGAAATTAGATGCATAACTCCATTTCTTTTTAAAAGGCAAATTGTCCACTTGTGATGCTTATGGGTTTTTAATAATTGAAAACCACGTGACTCTCTCCTGCTGCCTTTAGTGTTTTGATTCTCCTCTTAGAGTATAAATTTCTAGGCTATCAAGCAGGCATCCTTCAATCTTCATCTATAGCAGCCATGAAGGCTTGCAGTAAAAAGCTGTTTTTTTGAAGAACAGGGTAAGCATTTGTGCTTTCAAGTAGTTTTTGTTTTGGTTTTGTTTGTTAAACTCCCCTTACCGGTCAAATGTGAAAATTCAAAAAATATATATATATATATTTTAAAAGAAATAGTTGCAGTCATCTGCAGATTTTTGTATAGTAATGATTTTTGTATTCAGCTTCGACTTGGTTTTCAGTCAAATAAGTCAAGGCGTTGATGTTTTCAAATATCAGTTACTGAAAAATATGATCTTTGAAAGGTCTTTCAAAGCAAATACTAATAAGTAATAAAATAACAAACTACAGTACTGCATGAATTACTGCCCAAATTACTGCACAGAGCTCCATTTCCTTCTTGTGCACAAATCTCACTCATGGCCTGCGTGCTCAGAGAGAGCCAACGCACAGGCACAGGGAACTACAGGGCTGCTGCTGGATGTCTCCGATTACGCAAATCTGAGCCCTGCTTCCTCCAGGGAAAAGCTGCAGATCACCCCGCCCAGCAGAAAATTCTGCTCTTCCTAAACTACGGGGCTACTAAACAAGTGCATCCAAACTGTCCATACACAGAAACTGTGGGAAACTGCTGTATCCCCATGGCAACGCACCAAAACTGCTCGAGCGTCAGGCAAATTCATGCTACATGCACACACAGACTGGGTGTTCAAAACAAGGGTGTGGTGTATATTCCCCACCTGAAATACTGGGTCCAAAGCCAGTAAAAGACATCAGAATAGTTCCCAGCTAAGACCAGCAGTCCCTCTTGTTCCATGTGTCTCCTCAGTGGGAACACAGAGGCCAGGAGTTTGGGGTAATGCAGGCTCAATGCTGTAATGCTCCAATACACAACATGGAAAGAGGATGTTAAACTAACCAGCAAACTCAGACCCTTACTTGTTCTGAGGGTAATGCTCCTAGTTCTTGATGATGTGAATATCTGTAGTAAAACAGAAGTTGACCAGAAGTTCACAGAGTGACAGTTTCAGACAAAATGTAATGCAAAGATGGTTCCAGTCATAGAAGCCTCTGAGATAGCAGTGAGGTTGTCTACTTTACAGGCAACCTCAAAGACAGACACAAGGGGAGAGTTAGTAAAAAGATCAATTCTATTCTGCAACTCCTCAGCAGGTTCATAACATTGATGCAGTGTTTCTTGATCTGTGCAGCGTGGTCTTAAACTTAGTAGAATAAAACCTCATAACAGATCATATTGAGACCCATGCAAAACTATTGCGAAATTCTTTGGAGAAGTTCATAAATCGAGCTAGGATATGACTCATTCAGCCTGCCCTTGTCCGCCAGGAGAAACCCAGAGGTGAATCA
The DNA here is from genome assembly GCA_013398735.1 of Nothocercus julius. Lineage (NCBI taxonomy): Eukaryota > Metazoa > Chordata > Aves > Tinamiformes > Tinamidae > Nothocercus > Nothocercus julius. The sequence goes on along the minus strand of VZSV01000018.1, from coordinate 5,944,442 downwards.
TACTTTTTGTGTGAACTAGAAGCCAGGGTTCTACTGAAAGGCTTTCAAAGTGATCAGTCACCAACACTTCACAGCTTTTTCAAAAGGAGCAGCTTTATCTCTCCAAAGACTGAAAATTGGCAGAAGCCTCAAGGTATTTGTTTAATGGAGAATAAATGAATGAGATCTGAAGTAAACAATCTATCAATTGATCAGCTTATCTATACATAAAGCAATTATGAAAGAATCAAGCAGCCTCTTCCTCTGTAAGCAAATTATTTTAAGGAACCAGAAGTGGAAGTCTGCAGAATCTCTTTCTCTGCTTGATCTTGGAGAAGGAGCAGCAATCGCTCTGCAGTAAGCTAACTATTACAAGTATATGTCCCTCTCATAAGGAAACGAGGCACAACAAGTAGAGATAATCAGTGAGACCTTAGAAGGCTGTGCACACATTGTCTTTCCTAGGTCATCATGCAACTCATTCTTGAGGGAAGGGCTTATTTTATCCTGATTTATCATCTTGACTTACTGCCTATTTGCTAACCTCCTGTAAATGCAGTGGCCCAAATTAGGGCCTGGATTCTCAGAGTCAACACTGACTAGTTCCCTATAGACAATAGGTCTGGTAATTTATTTTCTTTCAGTGAACCCATTTAACAGTTGAATGTGATCATTCCCAACCCTTTAAAAACATAAGTGTTTATTAGATTTTCAACTAGAATCTTAAAACTTCATATAATGCCAACTGGGACTACAATACCAAAAATCCCCTGAGTCAACTCATGCAGAAAAATTGACAGAATAGTCAAGCAGAATAGTCACTGAGGTGCAACAATTGCAGACCTAACTCACAGTAAAAAAAAATGGAGTTTGATTTTCTAAATCGTAACCTATCTCACTAATACAATCATCACAATGTAACTGCAATTTTGGGAGTCCCATTGGGGTCCTTCTGACTACAAAGCTGCAGGCACCACTCGCACAGGAACTTCAGTGCAAGAGAAGGAGGCGACGTGCAATCGAGCTCCCTGCACGTGGATGTCCAGCCTGGTCAGGGATGTGCCCACTCGTCCTTTTTAGCAGTTGCTTTAAGCAGGGACTTTGAGCAACGGGGCTGACGCTGATTGGGGAACCATTCCCCAGACCTGAGTTACGAGAGGCTGTCAGCACCTTTCATCAACATGCATCATATTCCTTAGCTAATGGAGCTTGGAAAGGATCTACTATTTTTCAATATTTTTCCCATTAGTGTAAATAGATGAGATTCTGCTCCAGGCCATGTATGAAAGATGAAAAATTAGGAGGAAGAGACACGAATAAGTCCAGAGGATGTGGAGAAACCGTGTGACTGCTCATATTTCCTAACCTCAGCAAGTCATATTTTTTCCCTTGACAAAATCAGGAGCTGCCTTGAGAAGCCAGATTTTGTTACCCATTTTGGTGAGTGAGAGTGAAAAAACATTCAAAAGAAGCAATCCTGGATGTGAAAAACTACAATTTGTTTCTGCCTTCAACATTGTATCATCATTCCTTTTTCCCCCAAAGGCCTAAGTCCTGGGGTGTTATAAGAACTCTGTTTTCTTTTAAAGAAAAAATATTAAAAAAAAAGAATTTAAACTCATATAGCTGCAAACAGGACAACAGTTTCAGCACAAACCATTTCTCAAAAAAAAAGTCACATAAATTATCTCAGTTCTTTTCCAAAAAAGTCCTCTCTGAATCCTAAAACAAACAAAATCAAAAAAGACACATTCTAAAAAACCTCTATTTTTTAATATTACTTTTAATCCAAATTTTAGCAAACCATTTACCCATTTAAAAGAGAATTACTGAAGTTATCGTTGTTTCAACCTGTGTAAATAGCCTATAAAGTCACAGCAGTGACTGAAAGCAGCACATCTTGATTCGGTGGCAATTTGCAACTATTTGAAGGCTTGGAAGTTTTGTAGAGGGTTTCTTCTTGTATTAGTGCCACCCTTTTTATTATGAGAAAAATGATTTCAGTTGTCAGTATTCCTCAGATGAGAAAACTTATAAACATTCATACATTTTTGCTGTTTGCATTGTAAAGAAAAGCAAAACCATAAACGACTCCTTCCCACTTGCAGCCCTGACAAAGTGCTTCAAGAAATTCAGAATATCCTTACTCTCAAGAATTAACTAAAAAGTTTAAAGAAAAAAAAACACCTAATGGCCACTCCATCTCCATAGTATTTCCTCAGATATCCTCTGGATTCCTTTTATCCCTCTCTCTCTCTCTCACTCCCTTCTTTTTTAAAAAGACTTAAGCTGGTTAGATGGGTGTTCGAGCACAAAATGAGCAGAAGAGAAATTATAACCCCACAACGACCAGAGTCTTGGCTGTTGAATTGAATCCCCGGGGCATGATTTAATATTCTGATGCACAAAAAATACATTTAAATAACATTAAAGTTGGGCTGTGCCACAAACTAACAGATGCTGGGCAATTCAAAGTTAAGGATGACACTTCATCACCATTGTTATTAACAAAAGAGAAAGAAAATGTGTGTAAATTACGGGTATAATTTCAGCCTTTCAAGCTAATTCTTCAGAGTTTATTGGTTTGTTACAACGGTAATGGCATTTTAAGCACAGTTTTCTGTACATTAAGTGCCAAAACCCTCTTTCAGTATTCAGGCAATATTAAGTTTACAAAACTGGAAAGAAATGCAGGTGATAAAACTGAAGAGGTAGCCTCCCAATGAAATACCTAACTAAATCACAATGTAAATCTAAAAAAAGCTAAATAAATCATAGCATAATTCCCACCTCTTTTTGCAGGGAGAGAGCAGTGGGAAGAGAAGGGTGGAGGTATAAACATCTGACACCCTGCCAAATGCAAACACAACTTATAATGCTAGACAAGGACTCAGACTGGATGGCTCTGAAATATTACTATACAGGAGACATAAAACACTGCCCAACTGACTTGTCTGGCATAAATAGCTCTGTCTAGACCCTTAATTTCCGATTCTTTATTTGTGATGTAAATACACTTGCAGCAGGAAGAGTTAGAAAGCATCAAGCTTACAGGAAAGAGGTTAATTCTCTGAAGAAAATGAATCTTGGTGGGATTTATTTTAAAATACAACATTGGATAATCAGGCATTTTCTCAGTTGTGCAAGCTAATTGCATACCTGAAAATCATTGGATTTAAAACAAATAATATTCTTTTCTTGTTTACTAAGTTCTATTTATCTGCACTATGAGATTATAGCAACAGACTCTATTATTTGATTTTTTTTGCCTTTTAGCTCATTTTAGTTATCTAATTTATTAACCTCTGAGAAGCTCATAAAGCACTTCTAAATATTTTTACAAGAAAGAAAAGTTAGATTCCTTCACAGCCACACTTGCCACTACTC